>JAWVWN010006384.1:0-13973 GCA_037367305.1 Phrynocephalus vlangalii | reverse complement strand
GAGGGGTGGTGGTGGGAGATAAACAAAAAAAAAACAAATAAACATTTTTTTTCTTTTCCAAAGGGGGGAAACGTCATTTGGCCGAACCATCATCCAAGCCTGTCTTCACCCTCATCCTTGGATTTTCCAAGGGGGAGGGGGTTTTGGGGGAAGGGGCTTCTCCCCCTTTCCTCTTCAAAAATAAGCCTTGGGGGAGGGGGCCCAGGGGGAGGGGGGAGGGCGATTTTTGAAGGCGAAAGCCCCTTTAAAAATGCCTTTTTTTTTAAAGGACGGGGGGAAAAAAAGGGCAGAGAAAAAACAATAGAAAAGTGGGAGTCCCCCCCCCGCCCCCCACAAAAAAGGGTCTTCCACCGGGTTTTCCCCCGGTTTCGTCAGCCGACTGTCGGGAAAGGGGCCCCCCAAAAAGGCCTGGGAAAAACTGTTCAGGACCCAAAAGGAGGCCTTCGGGGGTTGGGGGCCCCCCCAATAAAGGGGCCCCGAGGCTCCCCACGGGCTGGGGCCGGGCAAATAAAAATAGTGGAAAATAGGGTTAGGGTGCGGCTTCAGATGGAAAGGGAAAGGGGTATTTCCACTCCCCTAATTTTTGGGTTTTTGCTCCCCTCTGTACTCTTCCAATTTCCATAATATCCAGTTTGGGGCCCTCACCGAGTTTTAAATAAAGGGGGCAAAAATGGCATTGTTTGACTTGTTTTCTATAGACCCTTCCAAATGACCCCTTTGCATTGAGTTGGCTTTTTTCACCTGTTTGTGGTCAAAACGGGGGTTTGGAACCGGCCTTGAGGGGGGGTTTCCCCCCCGGAAAAAGGGCCCGGCCTTTAAACAAATCTCTAAAACATGCAAGGGGTGGGGAGGGAAGGGGCCCAAACCCGGTAAAAAAATGAAAGCTGATGTCCGCATCCGTATGTGGGGGTTCAGCTGGGGGGGGATGCGTGACAGTTGAGTGGGGGGGGGGAGAAGGGGCGGGGGCCCCCGCTAAAATTTAAAAAACCGGCCATATTTCCCCCCCCCCCCCCCGGAACTTTGGAATGCTTGCTCTAAATAAAAGGCGGGTTTGTTTTTCAGATGCAAATGAAGAGTTTCTTTACTGTTTCTATGGTTTCAGTTTATCTGCCTTCCAAGTGTCTGGAGGACTAGGCAAATTACGGGAAAGGAAATTTAGGTTGATTTTATGAGGCAAAATTAGTGTGAAGCAGATGAAGGATAGGAATGAAAAGAGGGGGTGATTTGGTGCAGATTTTTATCGAGGCAGTGTGAATAAGATGTAAAAAGGAAGAAAATCCCTATGGCCAGCGTGGTATCTCGGTGTTTTTTGCCTCTTTACCAAAGGATTTGGTCGGCGGTGTAACCTGTGGGGATCCCCCCCACCAACTCCAACTCTTACTGGAGCGCCACAATAGTTTCCACTATTTGTTTCCGCCATAGCCCATCACCTACTCCTCCCTCCCAATTGAGCTGACACCCTAGGGTGGCTTTCTCCTATTACTTTCTCGCCTTCTAGAAACACACTCTCACTTTCTAACCCATGACGCTGTCTCATTCTATATCTCCTCTCCCTAACCTATACATTTACAACTCCAGTGAATCAGCTCCCCATCTACTCTCTTACAATTCCTCTTCCTGCCATTCGTCTACGACTTCGTGCTGTCATGCTATTCTCATTTCTCTCCTCCCCATCTATGCATCTCCTATCTGTCTTGTTTGTTGCTTACTCGACCTACCTCTAGTTGGTTGTCTTGGTGGGGGGGGGCAGATCTCTATCCTCTTCCTGGCAAACAATCATTGGGCGGGGGAGGGGAGGGAGGGTGGGAGCCGGAATCATTGCCCCCTGAAGGGAGGAGGAGGGTTTCTGGAAATTCAATCGGCAAATATACAAAGCAATCCAACACAGAACTTGCACTGCAAGAGAGTTTAACATGGCAATAGCTTAACGTGATTGAATTACAGCAGATACCCTCACTGAGTAACAAATATACTTCAGCATGTTTTTTTAAATCATTGTGGGGGTCTCCTTTGTTCCAGGCTAAAGCATTGTCACCCCAAACATTTTCCCACACTCCAGACGTTCAGAAGGCTTCATCCTCTGTGATTGGCCCGTTGTTGAGATTTTATAACATCAGAATGGTCTGTCGAAGATTCTCAGTCTTCCAAGGTCAGGTTGCGTTAACATGGAGAGTTGATGTCATGGCTTCTGGACATTCTGTTTGTGAAATAGAAACAATTTCGCTCCCGATGAAGCTGTTTCGGGGAAATATCTTAATGTTGTAATGCGTCTTGAAAATAGTTTTTTCAATGGGTATCTAGATGCGCTCAAAAAATAAGAAAAAATGTCCAAGTAGCAATTCCACATGATTATCATAGACATTCCATAGTTAAGTTACGCTAAAGTAAGTAATGCAGCTAGAGTCAGTAGCCATTTTGACTAATATAAAGCCATTGCCCCATTTTGATAGCCTCATTAGCCATATTTTATAGACCAATTCATGATGATTTAAACGTAAGCCAAATAGCACAATCGAGCCTATTAGTGTAAGGTATCCTTTTGGACAAGCCATATATCATTGTTAGGTATATAGCCAAGCATGACCTTCAACTCCCAGTTAAATCCAGAATGGAACTTAATTTTATACGCCGCGCCACTCAAGATATAAACAGACGAGAAGTAAGTATAATCATAAGTAGTTATGTAAAATAAATATCTATAGAGTGCTACAGTCTTGAGTTCCCGTACCTTCCTTGTTTTTCAAATAATTTGTTTATCCTTTATAGAAATTTCCCATAGGAATGTCATTTCGGAAAACCTGAAATCCAATCCTAATTTGCGGCATTTTCATGTTGTTGTTCGGATTCTGCCCAGATTGTCCTCTTTATCTCTGGTATTTTATCCCTTTAATGTGCTTTTTCTTTGATTTAAATCAAACCGTCTTGCTTGGGAAATTTTCACAATGGAGGAGAGGGTGAATAAGCGCTTGAGTCGGGTTCCATGTGCCCAGGGCTACTTGTCTGGGACGGTTTTTTTGCTTTTCAAATCTGTTCAATAAATGACTGGGAGACAGGGGCCTAAGCGAGAGTTGAGGGTTGGGCCAAGTCTTGCGGATGCATGACACAAAACTTTCGTGTGTGTGGACAGTGAATAAACCACGAGAACCATTGTGATGAACTACAAAGGATCTCTCAAAACTGGCAGGGTAATGGGACTCTGAGATGTTGCAAAGCGTTTTAACTTGTAAACCAATATGTAAAGTAATGGCATATTGGGGCAAAACTCCAACATATAAAATCAACTTCATCTATTCAACTCATGGCTCTGAGGTTATCCGTGACGGATCAGGAAAAAGATCTTGGTGTGTTCGGTGGACAGCTCCATGAAGGTGTACTCCACATTATTGTAAGGGCATGCGGTGTAATTTTTTGAAGTGTGAAGAGAAGGACAATTCCATGCTGAAGGGTTTATCAAACAAGGGGAATGAAAACTATAAAACTAGCAACATTATATTGCATTATACAAAACAATAGTTAATCAGGCACACCACCACCAACCAAACCCACCTGGAGGTATTGTGTTACAATTTTGCGTCGTCCGCATCTCATGAAAGACATAGGTGGTGTGGAAGGGAAAAGAAAAAAAAAGGTGCAGAAGAGAGAGACGGAGTTTGCATGAAGAGAGCGACCATAATAATGATTACTGGGGGAGGCACCTTCCTTATGAGGAAAGGCTAATTCATTTGGGGAGGGGGGCCTTCTTTAGTTTGGAAAAAAAAAAAACAGGCGCTTGAGGGGGGTTATGATTGGAGACATACAAAATAATGCTAGGTTATTAGTATAGTGGATATGATAGGGGATGTTAGTGGGATAGGGAAGCTCCTTCTCCCTATCTCCAAAATACCAGAAAAGCAGAAGAACATAGGGGACCCATACACTCATTATTGAGGGCCTGGCGAGAGTAAGATACTGACAATAGAAAATATTTTTTCACCCTGCACGTCTGTGAGTCTATGGAAATCCCTGCCACAGGATTGGGTGATGGCATATGGCCTGGAAAGCCTTCAACAGGGGATTGGAGAAAAAGTCATCAAACAGGTTACAAAACCTTGATGGAGAAACCAGGATACTTCAAGGGCCCAGATGCAGGGGAGTCGTTATCAGGAGACAGAAATTTAGGTCTAATGCAGCTCCCCAATACGCATATGGTGGTCGGCCCGCTCTGAACTGTGAGGATACAGAAAGCTGGATAAATTGGGCCTTGGCCTGAGTCCAGCCATGGCTTCTTCTTATGTTCTTTGAAGGTCCACTGTCTATCAGAAAAATCTGTGTTGCCAATAATGTACAAAAAGAATCCAACAGACAAATTTACATCTGCATAGAGAGTTTAACAATGGCAACTTGGTCAATTAATATGTAAGAATCTGACAAAATGTATGTAATATATATTTACAGATTGTAACAGCACGAATTTGTAAATGGAGTCACGTCAAAAAATGCAAATTGTGTCATGATGTTTGCCACAGTGGAATAGAGATTTTAGAATTACTATTCCATTCTAAGGAGGGTTAAAAGTGATATTTGACCACAGGTGGAAATAGTTTAATGACACTCATGGTGGTCAGGATGAGATTGGTTAAAATCATGTCTGAGGAGTTCAAATGTTGTATAAGGGAAATACTGGCTTGTATAATGGGGAAACTCGGGACTGTTTATGGATTGAGGTTGGTTGGACTTGAATTAGGGAGGAGGGGGGGATTCTGGGGAGGGGGAGGGGGGGGCGAGGGGGCGGGAAAGGTGGGGGGGGGGGGGAGGCGGGGGCGGGGGCTGGGCGGTGGAGGGTGGGGTTGGTCTGGGAGGGGGGGGGGGGCTACGGCAGGGGGGGGGGATAGGCGGCAGGGAAGAAAGAAAGTAGAGGTAAGGAGGGGGGTGGCGGGGGGGGGGGGGGAGGGGTGGGGCGCGGGCGGGGGGGATGAAAAACACTGTAACATGTGAGGTGGGGTGGGGAACGCGGTAAAAAAGGGGTTAAACCTTAGTTTCCCAACCAACCATCTCCATGACTAGGTGAGGAGCGGGCAAAAGATGCACATGCGCGTTCGATCTGCTTCTCTTTGGGTGAATTTCGGCGCACGCCTAGGTGTTAGCTGATGCGCGGGCGGCACTTTCGCTCTGTTTTTTTTTTTCCTTTTGTTTTCCATTTTTTTTTTTTTCTATCTTTTTTTTTTTACTTTTTAAATTTTATTTTTTTATTTTTTTTTTATTTTTATTTCTTTTTTTTTTTTTTTTTCTTTTTTTTTTTTTTCTATTTTTTTTTGTTTTTTTTTTTCTTTTTTTCTTTTTATTATCTTTTTATTTTTTTTTTTATATTTTTAATTTTGGATTATATGTCTACCTACAATACAAAGAATTAATTATAAATAATAACTGCAATTATAACCCCATCACTAATAACAACAGGAAATTATCCAAGGGGAACTTGCACCAATCTTCATTATCGAATTTAATTGTTCACCATACGAACAATTATACGTAACCAATTCTATGTAGAATATAATAGAAAAGATCCTAACGGAGAGATCCGAACCAAAGAAACCACCAACCCACGCACAAACGAAAGAAAAGAAACAAATGAAAAAAGGGAAAAACGAAAAAAGTAATTAAAAACGCGACCCCACACCCACTCCACACCACCATACCACGACACACCAAAAATAAGACACAAATCAAAAAGAACCAAAATCAAAAGGAGAAACAATGCATTGCTCCCCATCAAAAAAAAAGGGGGGAAAATACCAAAAAAAAAAAAAAAAAACAAAAACATAAGTATAAAGGGGAACGGGAAGGAAAAGGGGAGGGGAGGAAAAAAAAAAAAAAAGACAAATCAAAACACCAAAACCAACAAGCACAAATAAAAAAAGGGAGGGGCAGACAAAGCACAAAAAACACACACCATCCAAAAAAGGGAAGGGAAAAACAAGAAAAAACAGGAAGAGTGAAAGAGGGGGGGACGGAAAAAACGAAAAAAAGGGGGGAAGGGGGGGGGGCAAAAAAGGAAGGAAAGGGAAGAACAAAGAAAAAAAAGGATCGGAAAAAAAAAGGAAAATAGAAAAAAAAAAGCGAAAAAATGGGAGGCACAAAGATGGAAGGGAAAAGGGACATGACAGACAATAAAACAAAACCAAAAAGAGAAATAACCCAGGGAAAAACTAAAAAGTAGCAAAGGTAGGGGGAGAAAAAAGGGAAAAAGGAAGAGGAAAAATGAAAAAATACCCAAAAGAACAGAACCAACCACCAAAACAAACAAAAGGCCAAAAGGAAAAAAAAACAAAAGGGCGAGAGGAAAAAGACAGGGAGAAGAAAAAAGGGGAAAGGAACAAACTCAACAAACACAAAAAGACGAGAGAAAAAAAGGGAAAACCAAACACACAAACAAAAAAGGGGACCAAAAAGAAAAAAGCATACAAAAAAACCAGAAAAAACAAAAGGAAAACCAATCCAACAAACCGAAAACAAAAAAAAAGGGGAAAAGAACAAAAGGGGAAACGGGAGGCCAAAAAAAAACAAACAAACCAACAAAACACAAAAAAGCAACAAACCAAAAAAAGGGGACAGGGGGAAGGGGAGGGTGGGGAACAGAGGGGAAGGGGAGGAAGAAGAACCCTAACAAAAACAAAAAGCCAAAAAAACAAAACCAATAAGAAAGGAAGCGGAACAAAAAAAAAGGCAAAAAGGGAAAGCGACCAAATCACAAACAATAAAGACAGAACTAAAAAGAGAGAAGTAAAAAGCAACACAAAAGAAAGGGGAATAAAAAAAGAGAAAACCACAGAAGATTATAATAAAATTTTTATCAGGGAGTAGATCCGACCCCAAAAGAACATTCCATATATTTAAAATTATAACAGCATAGAGTTAAGACAGAAGTATCACCCCTTCCCGACAAAGGTAATGACAAGAATCACACCAAAGAGAAGATAAAGAAAGCCAAAGAAGAAAAGAAACAACAGACCCCTAAAGAAAGATAAGGAACCACAAGGAAAAAAATCCAGAGAAAATCCGCAAAAAAGAGGGAGAAAAAAAAGAAAAACCACAAAGAGGGGGGAATACACAAAAGGGGGGTGTCCAAAAAACACAATGCAAACAAAAGGGGGGAGCAAAAGAAAAAAAAAAATGGGGAGAAAAACACTTAACCCCGGGAGAGCGAAAACATACACTAAAATATAAATTATAAGGATAGAGAGTGGACCATAAAAAGAAAGCCACAGAGAAAAAAAAGAGCGGACAGAAAAGGGAATGAAAAAATGACCCCCACAGATGAATCAGAGAAAAGAAGACGAAAAGTATACCCAAATAGTTCTCATGTCTCACCCTCCCACATCCCAACATTACTCACACCACCACTCCCACATAACGGATGTTCGCTTCATATCGATACCTCCAGACCCCCAGATCATGGATTAATTCAATATAATATATTATAATTTTATTAAAGTTTAATTTTATTATCGACTTGGCTCCCCTTGTTTGTAATCGATAGATATTACTTTCTAACACAAATCAAGACTCGGTATTGGTTCTTTTTTTTTTTTTTGTTTTTTTCCACTCTACCAAATTTATTTAAATATTCTTGAACTGAAATTCGAAATTTTTTCCATCCTCGATATTCCTGAGATTCGCACATACAATCAATTTATTATTAACACATCTCACTGCTTCTAAGGTACCCTAACTTCATTTATTTAAACTTTTTAATCTATAAATCCTCCATTTAGTACATTAATATTGGTATCTGAACCCCTCATATATAATCTGGTTGTATTCATTTACAATCATTTTCACGATAATAACTATATAAGTGGCTAATCTCTTATTGTCAGCGCTCTTCTACTCTCTAGCATGCCCACTGTGTGAGATACCTATTGTTAACATTGTGCTTTACCTATCATATGTGGTTTTTATATCAGCACTACGCTCTCGAATAAATTACAATTAGTATATTTGGAGGCCTTACTGGTTTACGTATTGCTTTAAATGGATTATTTTTTTATAAAATTGTCATTTTAAATTTTGATATAAATATATCCTCCCAAAATATTTTGTTCAATTATGCATATACTTAAGGAACCATTCCAATTTATGTTATAGAAATCTTGTGTTTAAAATATCTGTTATTTCTTATACTCTTTTCTCCATTACTAATAACCTTACCAATTATATAATTTTAACGCTTTATCTCAGTTTTTTGTAGTTTATTTGTAATTTTTTTTGCCCGCCAGTTTCCTGGGGCTGGTCGGTAGGTTGTGTAAGAGGTGTTATTGTCGGTAAGATATAATTCTTCTTTGTGATAACATTTTATTAATCCCATTTTCCCTTATATTCCCATTATTTGATTGATTTAGTCTTTCAAAGCCAATGTTTTCCCTCTTAAATCTTTCCATTTATTTAAATGTAAATATTTCTTACCTCAAAGGCTTGAGCCCTCTAATTACCAATAGTTATCTTTTATCTGTCCGCCTTTGTATCCCACTCCAGCAAAAGATTATATAAATTTTTGTAATATATTATTTTTCATTGTTCACAACCCTACTGCCGATCCCCTTCACAAAATTTAAGTGATTTTTGTTTTCTGATTTATTTAATTCATCTCATGAATACCTATTACTCTTTATTTATTATTTTTAAAGTATCTTGTTTATTGAAAATACATTTTATTAATGATAACGAGTTGTGCAATTCTTTTTATAAGATTTTTACAGTACGTGTTAATCTTCAACAACACAGGTTGATTTTAAGGAAATAATATTATATCAAATAAAATTTGTATATTTCATCTTTATCTTTTTCATTGTTTTGAAGCTTTAAATTCCACTTTTTTTTTTCCTCAAGGAGCTGTGTGTAGGTGGGCCATCCTATATCAATATTAATTTTTTTTAAGTAAGGGTATTCCTAAGGTAGAGCACCACAACGGAGGGGAAAGTTTTTGGTTTCTAGATGCCTTCTTGTATTTATACCTTTACTTTTAATAAAGAACGGCGAATTAGAATAGTGCTTGTTTAACATTTCCTTATTGAACTTCTTCTTTTTTTGAAAAGATATAAAGTGCCAACTGAATGATTAACCCTTATCATTCCAGTATCTAAATACAATTCTGTAATCCTACCAACTTTACCCACTCTGCATCAACCACCAGAGGGGCCCCGACACCCGCTACACGCTGCATTATGATTTTAATTCAACTCTGGAAAGTCCATTACCTCCTCTATCCTTCGTGGGCAATTAAGTTGATTTATTATTACTTTACCTTGGTCTTTTTTCCCCCTCCACACAAAACTCTTAACGGTCTGAAGCACCTATGAGCCGTGACAAGGCCACACCGACTCATCCTGTGGAGCTATCGGAGAAAAGGCGGAGTTAAACTGGCGATAAGGGGGAAAACGTATTAATCAGCTGAGAAATCTACTGGGGGAACTCGGAAAGAATTTCGACGAAATACCCATCCTCAAAAGGACCGGCAGGATGGATGAAATCCTGTGCACAGCTTGTGCGGCCCGGTGTTTGTTTGTCTTCTAAGTGGACTTTCAAACGACCACGAACTTTCAGTGGAAAAACACGGAGCCAGGTGGCGGGGGCACATGTCGCAAACAAATGAATCACTACTCTGAGAAAAATCCTACAACAGATTCACTCACAGCAGCAACAAAGTAAGAGCTTGATCTACGGACTCAATCTTTTATGCCACAGTGTTTAAAACTTCCTGGAGAAACTATATAAAACGGAAAAAATACTCTTGCAGCTGGGGAAGTAATTTACAACCCCTGCCATCAAATAGCTAGAAGATAAGTGGTGAATGATAGATAGAGGAAGGATGGTTCATTCGTAGGAATACAGCTGCAGAGCTTAGGGATTTATGGCTGAAGGTTGAAGGAAGTAAACAGAGAGAGAATCAAACAGGAGATAAATTCATTGAAGGGACACCAAACCTGACAGCAAGGGAAGTGGGGAAGAGGTGAGAGCTATGTGATTTTAATGTGCTATCTGTCTCAACTGTTGAAGAGAAGGAAGAGCGGTGGGAGGCACAGTAAGACCAGTGGGAGCAAAGTATTAAAAAAACACAGAGACGGGGGAAGAAGAGCAGAAAGGGCCTTCCAATCGAAGATAAGGGAAGAGCTATGATTACACTGATGCCAGGGTACTATGGGGTTAACATTTTGGCTGTCGCTCTGTTCGCAATAGAACAAATGGGTGGCACAAATCGGTATGCGGATGGCAATAGAGCTTCTCGCATGCGTCATCCCTCCTTGTGAAAGCTGTATAGTTTTGGAATGGGGATAAGATGTTCAATCGAGTTAAGTTAGTTGTTTTGTTACGCAAAAGCCGGTTACTGACATCTAGTGCGACGAAGTATAAAAGCTACAATTAAGAGGACTAGCCAGTTAGAAACATGGACTTAGAATGGATCCCAAACTAAAAACCCCATCAATGGGGCCAGATAGACAGCATTATAGGAAGGGCCTCTTTGCCTGAACAATTGATTTGGAACATACTAGGGAAAAACAATGACTTTAAAGATCTCGAAAGATCTAATAACTCAGCTTAAAACACACTGGGACATTGGAGATTGACAAAAGGACTATGGCAGAGAATAAAGAAAGAGTCTTCTTAATGATGACGGTTCATTAAAAGTTGGAATACAGGTTGAGAAACTCAAACATAGGATATAAGTAAAGTGGGGCTGTTTGATCACAAAAGAAAGGAAGTTTAAAGTAATGAGAAATTGATTAGAGGCAGCGATATAGAGAAAAAGATCAACTGGAAGAAGTCCAGATACAGGAACTTACAGAAAAAGAATAAAAATATGGAGGACACTCTTTAAAAAGCATCTAAGGATAGGAAAGTAGGTTGTAGAAAGTGACCTTGGATAAAAGGACAAAAAAAAAAGAATTGGAAGACATAAGAAGATATGTCAGTTGAAGCGTCTCACTGTAGATGCGCTTGCAATGTTACTAATGAATTCCAAAGAAACAAATTTGAAGATTTAGGAAAAATTCCTGAATCTCGGGAAGGAGAGTGATATAAAGAATTGTTGGGCAGAAAAACTTTCAAGGTATGGCTAGACATATGGAAGAGGCCAGATAAATTGAAAGGACAACATATGGAAAAGGACCTTACAGGGTTATAGATCGAGGAAATGGAAAAAGTCAAAGGTGAAAATATCTCATACCTGGCTCAGGAAGACCTGCTTGGTCACATTTCATATAACCTCAACTTGGTTAGATAAAGACAAGGATCTTACAAAATAACAGGACCAAAAAGAATAAGACTTCAGTCACGTAGATCATAATGGACGAATTTCATATACTAAACGAATTCCCCCAGACGTTTAGAATTGAAAAGAAGACACCAAAATTATTCCTTCGATGAACTAAGGCCCTTGAGGAGAAAATAAATTTCTTTCAGATGGAATAACACCTGAATGGGCTATATCCTTTTTCTATAAAAGGGAGAAAAAAAGAGATATGGAGAGCAGAGACAGATGATATGATATTTCCTGGATGGAAAGTATCTAGGCAAGCCGAGAGCTGGGGAGGGGGGGAAACCTCAAAAGAATTATGAGCAACGCAAAGAACTAGACAAAAACCAATTTTCGGTACGACGACTCGAAGAAGAACAAGAGGAAGATTACCCAGCCTTAAGGACAAGACCGGAAGAAAAATAGAAACGCGGTCCAAAACAACATAATATAAAAGAACTGTTAGTTTATACCAAATATTTCTTGACTCTTTAGTTATAAAACAGGGTATATTTACTAAATATATTTGATTGACGCAGACCAATATACTGAAAACGTATCTCTCTTCTAAGTATTCTCCCTATATTTTTAGTCTCAAGAGTCTAGAAACTCAACTCCATTTTAAGATCTGACCATTTAATTCATAATAAAATTTTGTTCTCTGAATGTCACAAAATTAAAAATAATTTGTTTAATGTGAATGGATAAAATTATAATAAATTTAATAAAAGAAGGAGAATTTGAGTATAAATTATTACACTATACTTATAAAGGAGAGACAAGAACAATGTGCGGACGTGTAATTTGTATTTGCTCAGGGTAAGATCCTCCACCATAAATCATAATCAACACATGATTAAGAGTAGTCTCTTCAAGATATCTCGAAAAGTTAGGGAGAAGGAGTTTATATCAGAGATCAAAAAAGACAACAGAGGGATAGCGATCTATGTTTAAAGCGAAGTGGAACCCCAATTTTTTGGTCAGACGAGAAGGGAAGACGTGATTATGATTAAAATTATTAATGGGAAAGGGGAAAAAAAAATTATCTTAGTGGGAGTGTATGCTTCCCCAATGGAGCCAAAAAAGGGGATTATTTTTTTTAGAGATTTAGAAAAAAAAAATTTTTAGAATTTAATAATTCGAAAAGGGAATTTTGTGGGGGGGGTTTTAATGGGGAGTTTGGGGGAAAAAAAAAAAAAAGGAAGGCCCCGGGGGAAAAAAATAAAAATTAAGAATTTTTTCCCCAAAGGGTATGCAATCTCCCAAGGTTTTTTGGAAAACCTTGCCCAAAAAAGTTTTGTAGACCTATATGGGAAAAACTGAAAATTGGGTTTTGGAACAAAAGGGGGATTTAAAAAACCCCGTTAGAAAAGGGAAAAATTTTCGTTTTTTTTCACAATCAAAGGGAAACGCATTTTAAAAAATAGACCAGATCTGGAAACTCTAAGCAGTTAACAAAAAGGCCGGGGAAAAAAAAAAAAAGAGATCAGAAACCCAAAATTTTTTTTTCCTTTTTTTGATCAAAAAACCGGTTTTTCTTTTTTTTTCTTTTTTTCCCCCAAAAGAAAAATTAAAATTTTTGGAAAAAAAAAAAAGGGGGGGGTTTTAAAAACAAATTTTTACTGAAAAAAAAAAGAAAAAAAAAAACTATTGAGGAAAGCAAGAAAAAATATGGAACCCAAAATAAAAAAGATAATCCCCAAAAAAGGGGTTTTGTGATGAAAACATAGTAGGGGGACGCGGGAAAAATGTTGTTAATTTTTTAGGGTTTTTTTTATTTTGTAAGGGGAAAGCCGGGGTAAAAAAAAAAAAAAGAGAAAAAGGAAAAAAAGAAATTTGGGAAAGGGGAAAAAATTAAAAAAAGGAAGGGAAAAGGAAGGTATGGAAAAAAAAAAAGGGGAAAAAGAGATAAGATATTTTTAAAAGGAAAATTTAAAAAAATAAGGAAAAAGAATAAAAGGAAATTTTTTAGTAGAAAAAAAAAATGGAACCAAAAAAATATCTTTGGGAAAAAAAAATTTTTTAAATGAACCCCAAAATAAACCTGGAAAAAAAACCCGTCGTGGCAAAACTGGTTAAAAAAAGAAAAACTAGAAAGAATTTTAAAAAATTAAAAAGAAAAGATAGGAGAAAAAAATTTTATTTAAATTTAAAAAAGGGAAAAAATTAAAACAAGGAAAAAGGGTACTTTCTATCAAAAAATGTATACCCGGAAAAATTTAAGGGGAAAAATTTTTAAAAATTTTGGAATATATGAAAACTTTTGAAAAAAAAAAAAAAATAAGGCGGGGGAAATTTTTTTAGGAAATTTTAAAAAAAAACCCCAAAAAAAAGTAGCAAAAAAAATTAAATTTGTGGGTTTTTAGATATGAAGACGGGTAAGGCCCCAGGCCCCCCCGGCCCCCCGAAATTTTTCTTTATAAGGTAATGGAAACACCCTTCTTTATTAATTTTAAAAAAAGAAAATTTTAAACCCCAATTTTTTTAGAAAAAAGGTAAAATCCGAGTTCATGGCCCCAAAAGGGATACATAGTATTAATCCCCAAACAAAAGAAAAAGGAAATTTCCCCAAATTCGGCTGATTTTTCCAAACCAAATTTTTTACTAAATTTCAGATTACAAAATTTTTTCCAAAATTTTTTTGGGAAAAAAAAAAAAGGGGGGGAAAAAAAATTTAGAAGAAAATTTTTAAAAAAAAAAAAAA
>JAWVWN010006383.1:0-16652 GCA_037367305.1 Phrynocephalus vlangalii | reverse complement strand
TTTTTCACTGAAAAAACAGCATTTTATGGGGTTTCCTGTCATCCATATCTCAAAAAAGGGGTTTTTTTTCCCATATTTGTATATCAAAAACCCCCACTCCCTCCTCTGCCACCAATTTTCCTTTCCTTAATGAAAAAAAAAGGCGTGGACAAGAATAGCACCTTAATTCCTCAAATTACTTCTACACATCATAATCAATTACAGTAAAAGAAAACTACAGTTTGATATTAAAGAAGTTTTACATTTTTTCAAAAGCCCTCATACAAAACCCCCAGGTTTAAAAACAGGGGGGTTTTTTGGGGGGGGAATTTCAGGGAGAGATTCATGAATTTCTTGCACAAATTCCAGAAATTTCCCAAGCTGGCATCCTCACCGGGTGTCTAAACATGCCTCTCTTTAGAACGTCCCAAGTATTGAGGGAACGGGCTTTAAGCTGAGTCTTTATTTTTCCACATTTAGCTGAGCCACAAGGTCAAAAAGGGGTCCTTGTGAGTTCTTCCCTTTGCAATAGGATAACATATTTATTTATTTATTTTTAATATTTATACACCGCCCGGGTTTTTCCCAAAGAAACTGGGGGCCCGGTGGAAAAAGTCAAACTGCAAAAATTTAAAAAAGAAAAAGAAACAGAACAGCTCTGAAATAAAGAGCGTATAAAAATGTTGGAACCAAATCGGGATAAAAATGCAAATAAAAAATACAAAATACATGAATTGGGGGGGGAATTTTTTAAAAAAATTCCAGAAACGGTGAACCTAAAGTTTTTCAAAAGAAACCTAGAAGAGAGCAAACACCCTAAATGCATCTGGTCTTTTGACTCCAAAAGCTAATCAGGGTGGGGGCTGGATGGGGGACCACACGGGAATACGGGGCCATCTCGTTGGCCCAAAGGGCTGGTGCCACCAGTAAGAGTTGACCCCAACTCATCGCTGGACCAGTGAAAGCAGCTTCTTTTCTTTTTAAACCAAAATGCTAGACCAAAACTTCCTCCACCCAGTTTTGGCATTCCAGAAGTCTCCATCCCACACAGGCGGAGGGTCCCAAAAGAAGAGGGGTAATTGGGGGGTCTGATTTTCACGAAATAAAACCCCTTTTTTTCCGGGAAAAGGGATTTGAACTGTATTTTTTGGGGGGCCCGAAGCCCCTTTCATCGGGTACTCAGCCTCTTCCGGGATGCGTTCCTCGATGCTTTTCTTTCCCTTTCCCAAAAATTTCCCTTTAGGGTCGTGAGGGAAAAACGACGGATCTGCTCCCAAACCCGCTCCCCGTTCGACTTTAACACGCCTAAAAGGGAGCAGGAAAGGTGGAGAAAGTAAGTTTCGCTCACAAAAAAAAAAGAGCAAAAACCCCCCTACCCAGTTTGGCAAACCCATGGCACGGGTGAAAAAGGGTGGCACTCGGAGCCCTTTCTGTGGGCACCCAACATCCCCCTTCACATTTCACCTGTATTCAGGTTTAAAAAAAAAACAGTGGGTTTTGAATCGCAGTTTGGACAGTCCGGGCCCTAAAAATACACCATCACTGCCCTACACTATAGTAACGCCCCGGGCAGTGGACACAAAGTTTTTTTTTCCCCCTGGCAAAACCGCCCTCTGCCTACAGAACTCCAATCAGCAGAGAAAAACTTTAATTTCTGAAAAGATTCGAAGGTCACAGCAGGGGCACGTCTCTGTTTTGGCAGGGTGTTTAAAATAGCTTCCTGTTTGGGGGATGGATCTCCACGACTTAAATACGGGACTTCCTCTTAAATCCCGGTTTTTTGAAGCCCAGAAAGTGTCCCCGGGCCCCTCGGGGGGGCTTCCCGGGCCCCAAATTTTGGTCCGTTTCTGACATCTGTTTCTGAACCCCACGTAAATAGTAGGAGGAAAAATGGGACAGAGGCTTGGGGAGCTGATTTGGCCCAAGGTTTGGGGGAAGGCCTGCAGCTGAGTGTTAAATGCCATGCCTGGAATGCAGAAGACTCAAGAGTCCTTTTTCCCGCTTAAGAATTAAATACTCCATGTGGGCAAAAAGCCCCTCATCATGGATCTAGCTCTTTTTTGGGGGGATTTATAAATTTAGGGCCATTTCCCGGCAGAGATATTTGGATGATCGGTTTGGGACTTCAATGGTGCTCGTCTTCTTTTTTCTCTCTCCCTTTAGGCCTCCCCCATTCAGGGCTGGAGAGTTTATTCCCCTATGAGAAGGTCCCACAAGAACTTTAAAGGGCACTGGCTTACTCATTAGCAGATTTACCCCCTTTAAAAGGGTTTTAGCGGGCAGGGCCCCCACAGCAGTACTGGCGTGACGGGGAAATTGTTAGGGTGAAGGTTGAGGTGATAGAGACAGGGAATGCTCTCTTCCCTATATTCCCTTCCTTTCTTAAGCAAAGCTGGGTGGCCATCTGTGGGGAAGTCCTGTGATGGGGGTTCCGCATGGCGGGGGTCGGACTAGATGGCCCTCGAGGTCTCTTCCAACTCAGGTTTCTTGAAAAACTTTCAATTTGAATTTTAAAAGGAAGAACTTCCTAATTTTTAGAGCTGCCGGGCCCAGTGGAAGAAGCTGCCACATTGAGGGGGGGGGGGTGGAGTCTCCTTCTCTGGGGGGTTTTTAAGTGGAGGCTGGAGGGCCATCTGCCCAGGATTCCTGTGATGGGGGTTCCTTCCCGGGCGGGGGGTTGGAGTGGAGGGCCCCCTTAAAGGTCTCTTCCAACTCTAGGGTTCTAGGATTCTAGGATTTTCCCCGGGGGGTCCATGCTGGGCCCCATTCCCTTTGTCCCAGGGAAATTTCCCAGATAGCCTTTTCCCGGCTTTTTTTTTGGCCTTCATCCAGGACATGAGGTGATTTAAAAATTGTTTTTTGGTTACTGTTTTTGTTTTTGTTTCATCGTCGTAAATAAAGGGGAGGGCATATCAAAAGAGAAAACCCATCAACCAAAGCATGCTATTAGAAGTGCACTGTTTTAAAATTAGGAAAATGTTTTTAAAAAGAAAGAAAGAAAATGCCAAAAACCTACTTAATAAGCCACGGGGTTTCTCCTAATTTAAACCCCAAACCCATTGCTCCATTTGGCCAGAACTAGTCATCGGCACAAACAACCCAAACCCGGGATAATTAAGTGCACGAATCCTACCAAAAGCATCCCCCGGGGTTCTCTAGAGCAATGCAAGAAAGGAGCAGAGGGGGTTTTAAAAGGAAAAGAATAGCCCCTTCAAAGGGGAAACTGTGGGGACAAAAATTTTGTTCACACCAAACTGTCCCAAACACCTATGATCCTTCAGGACAGGTCTAAAGTCGGGGTTTTATAAAGGGTAAAAAACGTTTTTTTTCATTTCTTTTATTTTTTTATTTTTTTTAAAAACATAATGAAACGAATAACGAACCTGGCAATAAAATTTGGAAATTTAATCGAACTGAACCAAGAAAATTAGGTTCGTTATTTTTCGTTTTTCTTTAAAGGGTGACGCACGTTTAAATGAGTTTTTTTTTAAAAATTTTAAAAAACTTTCCTGAATATCCGTAAAAACCCACAAAAATTTAATTTATTCGCCTGATAATACCACCGGGGGTGTTTGGGGCCTTAAACCGGGCATGTATGTCTTTTTTCAGATCGCTGTATTTTTTCCCCTTTTAAGGGGGGTTGGGGACACCCACCCAAATGGGTGCCAGATGCCTAATATTGATTTCTTGGGCATTAAAACGCCCAGGACATCTGCAAAAATGCAGCAATTTTTTTATTCGCCGATAATACCTACCGGGGGCCCTTTGGGGCCTTTAAAAATTTTTTTTTGTCTTTCTCCCTTGCGATGTAAATTTTTTTTTTTCCCTTTTAAGGGTGAAAACAAAATGGATGCCAGCCACAAAATGGAAAGCAAACCATGTGATGGGGGCATGTAAATTCTTGGACAACTTCAACCAAAAGCATGCCCAGGTTGCAGACTGGGCAGGTCTGGCAGCCACAGAGGGCATAAAAAGCTCTGTCCCGCCCCCCTCCTCCTTGCAGTCTGCGGTGGGGGTTAGGGGGGGATTGCTGTTCTGCGACTCGTTTTTTTTCACTTTAGGCCACCCCCCCCGGCAGTTATTGTCTCTGTGTTCCTGCTGGCTGCAGCCCCGGCTCGTAGGGGGGAGAAAGAAGAGATTTCCCTCTAGTTTCAGTCCCTTGCAGCCTCCCCCGTGTGGGATGCGTACCCCGGTGAGTACCCTCCCTTGCCCCCCATGCATCACCTTCGGTTTCCTTTCGCCCTGGGCAACGCCCGCCGCTGCCCTTTTTAGCCTCCCCCGCGTACCTAGCTATACTGTGTCTCTGCCAGCATCAATTTTTTTAAAGTGTTTTCCGTCTGCCTGGGGCCCTTGGGGGGCTTTCCCCGTGCGGAGGGAATTTTAAAACGTGCAAAAGTGGGGAAAAAAAAAAGCGAACCAACAAAATGAATTTTTTTTCAAAAAAAAAAACACAAAAAAAGAAAACAACTGAAAAGGGGCCTACAACGAAAAAAACAAAAAACTGAAATGTCATTTTTTTAAAACCCTGGCCCCTCTCTAGTCAGGGTTTCTCTTTTAAAACTTTCCTTAAAAAAGGATTTCCCCAAAAAAAATTTAGTTTAAAAATTTTTTTTTAAAAAAAAAAAAAAAACTCCTAAATGAGGAGCAAATACAAATTTCAGCCCCCCTGAGAAGTGGGGAGGGGAAATTTGCCTGGATTTTTTTCCCCACTATACCACTTGTGGTCCCCCTATTCTTGGCTAATGGTGCCCCCCCCCCCCCCCCCGGTTTAATGTGAAACCTACCAAGTCCTTTGTTTGTCTTATCTGAAGATGGGAAGCTGCCTCGGTCAAGGAAATTATCACCGTGGTCCACGAGAACCTTCTTCACTAGATCATAACCATACAGGATCACCATCTGGTCCGAGCCAAAATACACTGTGAAGATTGGTCCGTTTTTTTTTGCTCAGCTGTAAAGACAGAGTAGAAAAGAGAACATGAAGACAGAGGGAAGGTTTGTGCTGCTGGAATCTAGCTTCCTGTAGCTTGGGTCCATCATTATATGCCCTGCGCTCTAAGAACATAAGAACCTAAGAAGAGCCCAGCTGGATCAGGCCAAAGGCCCATCTAGTCCAGCTTCCTGTATCTCACAGTGGCCCCACCAGATGCATCTGGGAGCTCTGCCTCCTGATAACACTCCCCTACATCTGGCCCTTGAAATACCTTGGTTTTAAGTCTGGAGATGACACGTCTCCATCATGGTTTGTCACCTGGGATGGACTTTTCCTCCAGGAATCTGTCCAATCTCCCTTTGAAGGCATGTAGCCAGATGCCATCACCACCTCCTGTGGCAGGGAGTTCCACAAACTAACAACGCACTGGGTGAAAAAATATTTTCTTTGGTCTGTTCTTACTCTCCCAGCCTTCAATTTGAGTGGATGTCCCCTAGTTCTGGTATTTTGTGAGAGGGAGAAGAGCGTCCCTCTATCCACTTTACTCATGTCCTGCATTATTTTGTACGTCTCAATCATATCCCCCCTCAGGCGCCTTTTTTCCATACTAAAGAGCCCCTTTCCTCCTAAGGGAGGTGCCCCAGCCCAGTAATCATTTTAGCTGCTCTCTTTTCCAGTTCCACTATGTCTTTTTTTGAGATGCGGTGACCAGAATTGTACACAATACTCCAGGTAAGTGTACACAAGACTCCAACGTTAAAGTAAGCAGCCAACCAACGGCACAGGTCAAGGGGAAACCCTGAGAAATGAAATGCCAGTTTTCAAATTCATTCATTTATTTATTTTTGTTTTAGCCCTCTGGCTTTTATTATTATTATTATTATTATTATTATTATTATTATTATTATTATTATTATTATTATTATTATTATTATTATTATTATTATTATTATTATTAAGTTCTTGGTTCATTCGAAATAAAACATGTCCTCCTCCGCCAAGAGGAAAGTCTTTAATTACAGGCCAAAGAGAAGATTGTCCGCAGGCTGCAGGCTTAAGAGAGATGGCATTTGTCCAAGGCCATCTGGGAAACGGATCAATCCCGGAACAGCTTGTAAGGGAGGACATTTGAATAATTATATATTTATAAATATATATGGCTGCTTTACTAAACACAGGTAGGGACAAGCCCTCATGTATTCAACAACAATGCATTCTAAGCAATACATATATATATATATATTTTATACATATATGTATAAACATTCACATGTATCTACATTTGTATTTTTGTAAACTTAGTAAAATCTTTGGTCAAGCCTTTCTAGCTAAAATAGAGAAAGGAACTTCCGCTAAGTCAGCAAAAGCAATTATGAATTCAAGGCCCAAATTTAAAGTTCCCAAGCTTTGAGGATCACACACTAGCAATTAACGTGTGTTCCAAGGCATACCAGGAGGCCTTATCTCAGCGTCTGGTATTTGTAACTGTCAAATGTCCAAGGACATAAGGAGATTCTACCTCCCTGCCTGTGAGGGGAGGAGATCAAACGTACCAGTTAGAACTTTTAGGCAAGTGTCAGAAAACGAAAAAATGACAAAAAAGTGTCAAATTGTATTTGATGTATGTACCCAGGTGTGTGGTATGATGTAATTTCATTTAAAGGGGGAAGACAAAGAATAGAGGAACCCTATAAATGTATCGCCTTCCCAATGCTTGGGCGGAGCCTCGCCTGGAATTTACACCGGGTCGGGTCTCCCTTTTTGATCAATCATAAATACTTTTCTCGTCTCCTGAGACTCAGACTTGGTTTTTTGGCAGCCCATGAAGCGCAGGCACGCTGGCAGGGGACCCTCATAAATTTAATATTCCTTACATTCGGGTGCCGTGACTCGGATCCTGCCACTGCCCCAGCGCTCTTGGGATTCTGACTTAAATCACAGTAAGAATTCATGCTGACCCTGGAACAATTTTAGTCCGGCCCCTCTGATTTTGAGAGGGAGACTTGTTCTATCAGCATTGGACAAAATACTGTTTTTTAAAGGGAGAAACAAAGCCGGCAGAACAACGGAGGAACTGTAAGAGGACTGCGCAAAAGAAATCGGGTAAGAAGAGAAAACTATTGGGGGGTTTGGCTTGAGTTCGAATCAAAACAGCTCTGTGGAGTGGAGAAGTTTGGCGAATTCTTATTGTCGGCCCGGGGGTACAGGGAGGAGAGGGGTCAGATATGACCTTAAACATCCCAAGGGACCAGGGGACTTTTCAGTGACACTGAGGCCCTGAGGTCTCCAAGAGAGGAGAGGATTTTTGCAAAGTCCAACATCTCTAGGGTCCGCCCCCCTAAGTGTTTGAAACAGGAGGAGAAGAGCGCTGCTCTAACATCCGGGGTTTAATTTTAAAGAGATATATTAATGCATGGGTATGTGGGATGATGATTCCACTTTTAAATTTTTTGTGTAAAAGAAGCTTCATGTATATGTGTTTTTCAGGGTAAGGGGCTATGCCTCTATACCCTAGTAACAGCAGGGGAATGGCCATCCCTGTGCTTAAAGCGGTGGCAAAGACTGGCAATCTTTGCCCCACAATGCCAACGGATTCCACCATCTCCGTTTGATTTTAGAGAAGTTAAAAAGAAATTTATTCTTAGGCAAGGGTTTCGCAGTTAACGGGGGAAACAGAAATGTGGGGAGTTGTGTATGGTTGCTAAATCACATGTTGGTGTGTATGATGGGCATTTGATTGTTGAGTGCAAGTCCGTTTGATGCTTGTGTGGGAAAAGTCATAGGAAAAACAGTTAGACCTTAAAGCAAACCAATGGGGATAACTAGTGTAGTTTATGCACCCCTTTTTGATTTTGCGATGTGGTAACATTGGAATTCTGCCACCAGAAGTAATGATTTTAGTATTACATGGACAAAAGTAAGTTTTAAGAAGACCCCCCTAAAAAAGGATTAGGCAGGACTTTACCATCTCAAATTAAGATTCTAGCCCCCAAGAGGGCAGACCAATTATGACTTGCTAGCAAGAGGCGTGTGAAATTTTATAAGGACGTGCTTGTTGAATAATATAGAGATTAAATACCTGCCAACTAGAAGACCCCTCCAGCAATTTTAATAACACCAGGGGAAAGATGGGGAGTGAGAAGGGTACTTTTGAGTACTCATGATAAACAACACCTATGTATTTTGTGACTGGTTGGTCACACAAAAGATTTACCAGCTGAAGGGACCCTTTACAGGGAAAACATCACAGGGGATCTGAGGAATGCGTTTTTAGTAACATTGGGTAGGAAATTGAAAGATGATGGAAGCAAAGGCAAAATAGTGAACTAAAGAAATGAATAGATGGAGGAAAAGATGAGGAGAAATGGTTGGCAAATGGACAGAAAGGAAGTGTGGTGACAGGAAGGCAGGACAGTGGACTGAGGTAGTATGGAAAGGGACAGATGGAAGAGGGAAGTGTAATAGAAAGGACGGCGGCAAGGGTAGAAGTGGGATGGATGCGTATAGAGTTGAGGGAACTCGGGGAGAGCGCGGAGCCTTGAGGGACAGGGGCGTGCTGGGGAGGAGATGTGCATTTCTGAATTGCCTTTTCAAGCATTCAGGAGGTGCTTCCATCCCGCTACGCCAATGCCCAACTCCTTGGATGTGGGGAAACCTGAAAGGAGCGAGGGGTTGCTGTGCACCACATGAGGAGACGGTAGGGACGTTATTTTCTGAACTATTAATAGTTTAAAAGCAGGGAAATCAAATCTTAATATCAACTGTTGGGCGTGCTTGATGTGTAATTATTGAGTGTGAGTCCGTTTGGTATGCGGAGAATTTATGAGCATACTAAAAAACCTTTAACAAGGAGGTAGATGGGCATAACTTAATTCAGCTTCTGTGCCTATGTTAAGGAACCATGTGGCAAGATTGGCACATTGCCATAAGGAGACTGATTTTGATATTGAAAAGCAACAAATGTAAATTTCCAGAAAGTACCCTCTGACAAAGGCAGGACTTTAACATCCCACAGATTCAGTTTCTAGCCCTCAAAAAGGGGAGGGTGACAAGCCACGATTGCCTGTTAATATGTACAGAGGCAGTAAAAATCACCCAAAATGAGAGACCCCAATTATAAAAACATGGGAAGTAAAGACACTGCAAGAAGATATTTTTGAATATCAAGCCGCATGTTTTGTATAACTTGACTCCCCTCCTCTTTTTAAACCAGCTGCTAACAGGTTTTTGAGAGCAGGACAAGGTTCTTTTATTTTAAATACGGGAAGGGGTTCTTAAAAGCCGCCAAAAAGGTACAAAAACATAAAAAAAAATCATTTTTTTGTTCTCACACTCTAGCTGGAAACGCTTGTGACATTTTTTTTTTTAAGGCGTATCAATAACGCGGGGTCCCACACTCTGGCTCTTGTTTCTTTGTACGAAGTCATGCATCCCAAATTAGGCTTAAGTAGATAACTTCACAAACCACAGGGGTAATAGGTTGCCAAATTAGTTTAGTGCCTTTTTTTCACCTAATTACAGGTAAATTTACGGGGCTCACCTTCCTGCCTCGGGCTGTAAAAGCCAGCCGCGGGGGAATTTTTTAAAAGTCTACACCCCTCCTTTCTTTTTCTGCTCTCAAGCCAGCATACCACCTCTCTTTCCCCCCCCCCAGAGGAATTTGAGGAATGTTGACAAAACAGCCTAGTTTTCCTTTTTTTTTTCTTTTTCTCTCCCCAAGCCTGGAGTAACGTAACGTACGGGTCCAGTCCAAAGCGTTCAAACAGGCTACACGCCAGAATTTAAGACGAGCCTTGCTTACTCTACGCACTGCACATTTTTCTTAATTATGGCTTTTCGAAGATAAGTTTAAAAGCTACTTGCGACTCTTTTAACTAAGTCAACACAGGAGAATAAAAGATTTTTCTTTCCTTTTGCCATAGGCGGTACAAGGCTTGCCTGGCCAGTAAAATGTATCGCGTGTTGGTGCTGCTTTTAACCCACGCCTTGGTCTCAGTAGCCCCCCCCCCCCCCCTGTGGTAATTGAGGCTTATTTTTTTTAGAAACCAAAATGGACTTAACGATTTTTCTTTTCCTGTTTTTTTTTTTTTTTTTTTTTTTTTTTTTAGGTTTTTCATTTATTTATTTATTTTTTAAACATAACATATACACTAAAACAGTTACACCTAGAGTTAACAACACAAACGAAGAGGAGAGAGAAAAGAAAAAAAAAGAAGAAGAAAAGCAAGAGTACAAATAAGTACACACATTGAGATAAAATATAGTTTCCACCGGAGAAATCCACACTTTTTAAATTCCTATTGTAAATTATCGTTAAATCTTAAATTAATACTCAAGTATTTACTATTCAATTCTAATCTTCAGTACAGTTCATCTATACACAAAACTAGTTATGAGTTAATCCAAACACAGCCATATGCTATTCTTCCTGAATTTGCTAAATATTTATTTAGGTAATTCCATTCTTCTCTTAACTTATCATTATTTTTCTCTTTTATTACAGGTCATCTTAGCAAGGTCCAGGTATTCACATAACTTCATTAGCCATTCATCCCTAGAAGGGACTTGTGGTGTTTTCCAGTATTTTGCTAATTGTACCCTAGCAGCTGTAATCGCATACAACAAAAGGTTTTTTCTATCATTCGGGAATTCTGTGTTTATTATGTTCAATAAAAATAACTCTGGTTTTTTCTTGAATGAAGTTTTGGTTATTTTTTGCAATTCCTTATGTACCATATTCCAATAGCTTTCGATTACGGGGCACGTCCACCACATGTGGAATTGTGTCCCTATAGATCTTGCACATTTCCAACAAAAGTTATCATTTGATCTTTTTATTTTAGCTAGACGTTGTGGCGGAAGGTACCATCGATGTAACATCTTCCATAAATTTTCTTTACCAATATACAAGATGTAAATTTAATTGTCCATAACCATGCTCTCATCCATTCTTTTTCATCTAATTGATAACCAAAATCATTTTCCCATTTTTGGACTGATTTAAACTTTATTTGTTTATCCACAGAGTTATTTTGCAGTAAATTATACATTATAGTTATATTTTTTTTCTCTTGCTTTAGAAATTTCTTCTCGAAAATAGTATATTTCTTTCACAAAATCCAACTTTATCTTTATCTTTTTTAAATGTACAATGAATCTGTTGATATTCAAGCCAATTAGATTTTTTTCCCTAATTTCCTGGAAATTCTTAAGATATGGATTATCCGATCTTACTTGGACCAGATCTTCATATCTCACAAAATCCCTATTGATATTATTATTAAATATGAGGTAGCTTCATGGGGAGAAATCCACCATGGGGTCTTATTTATAACTTTATTTTTTGTTCTTAACCAGACCTCCAAAAGTGCTTTCCTGATAATATGATTATTAAAGTTTTTGTGTAATTGGGCTTTTTCATAAAATAAATAAGCGTGCCATCCGTAAATTTTATCCCACCCCTCCAAATTTAACAATTCCCTCTTTTCTAATTTTATCCATTCTTTTATCCATGTCCAGGCCGCTGCTTCATAATATTTTTGGAAATTTGGAAGGGCAAATCCTCCTATATCTTTAGGTCTCATCATTAGTTCTAATTTTATTCGGGCCTTTCTGCCCTGCCAAATAAAATCTGCTAAGTCTTTGTGCCATTCTTGAAACACCTAGTTCCTATGATAATGGGTAAAACCGAAACAAAAACACCATCTTGGCAAAATAACATCTTAATTAAAGCTACCCTTCCCCAAATTGATAAATTTAGCTTTTCCCATTTCTTCATTTTATGTTTTAGTTCCCTCCAATTAATAATATAATTGTCTTTGAACAAATTTGTGTTACTGCTGGAGATCCACACTCCTAAATATTTTACTTTTGATACTATTTTCACCTCTATCTTATTTTCCAGTTCTTTTTGGTTTTTATTATTCATATTTTTTAGTTATCAAATTTGATTTTGCTTTATTTAGTTTGAAACCGGAAATATTCCCATATTGGTTCAATTCTTTAAAAATTTCGTTTATGCACATAAGGGTTTTTCTGTAAATATTATTTACGTCATCAGCAAAATGCTCTAAGTACATACTTTATTCCATTAACTTTAACTCCCTCTATCTTATTATTTTCTCTTAAAGCTCTCAAAAGAATCTCCAGCAGCAGGACGAATATCAACGGTGAGAGAGGGCAACCTTGCTGGTGCCCTCTCAATTGAGATTTCCTTTGAATTTCCTTGTTTTACAATCAATTTAGCCTTTTGGGTAGAGTATATAGCTCTAATCCATTTTTTATTTTCCCCCCCATTTTTAGTTCCTCTATTACATAATTTAAGAAATTCCAATCAACTAAATCAAATGCTTTTTCAGCATCAATTAACAACAAGGATAATTCCTTACTTGGATTCAACTCCGCATATTCTATTATATTTATTACTGTTCTTATATTTTCTTTCATAATCGACCTGGGATGAATCCGGCTTGCTCCTTTCCAATGATACTGGTAAGAACTTTTTACACTCTATTTGCGATTACGCCTGTGAAGATCGTATAATCTATCTTCAATAAAGATCTGGGTCTGTAGTTTTTAACTTGTTTTAAGTCTGCCCCTTGTTTCGGGATAACCGAGATTAGTGCCTCTTTCCATGATTCTGGCATTGTACCTTCTTTCATTACATTATTTATAATCTCTTTTAAGTATGGCAAAATCTCACTTTGTAATTTTTTGTAATAAGCAACCGTTATCCCGTCTGGGCCCGGAGCTTTCCCATCTTTAAATTTTTAATTACTTCTAAGATTTCTTCATCCTTTATATCCATATTTAGATATTCGATATCTTTTTCCTCCATTTTAGGCAGTGATTTACTTTCTAAATATCTTTTTATTTCCTCTATGTCTGTTTGCTCAGATTTATATAACTCACTGTAGAATTTCACAAATTTTTCTTTAATTTTTTCTGGATCTGTTATTATCTCTTCTTGATCTTCTATCTCAGTTTATAATCCTCTCTTTTTGTTTTTCCTTGGTTAACCACGCTAACATTTTTCCAGGTTTATTAGCATATTCGAAAAATCTTTGTTTAGTCCATTTTATTTTCTTCTCAACCTCATGTTCAATCAGATTTGACAGGTGGTTTCTTAAATCTTTATATCCCTCAGTAGATCAGAATCCTCAGGCTTTAGGATTAATTTCTTTTCTAAGTCTCTAATCTTTTTTTTAATTTCCGTTATATTCTTTTCTCTATCTTTCTTTATTTTAGCCATTACCTGTATCCCTAACCCCCTCATATATGCCTTACTGGTTTCCCAAATTATATTCTTATTAATAGTAGCCGTATTATTTATTTAAAAATTCTTTCATCTGGTTCTTAATCTCAATTATTGTTTTCATCCATCTTCCAGATATCATCATTTAATCTCCATCTACCTTTTACCCTTTTTTGAATTAGTAGGTAAATGGCAACTGGATTATGATCTGACAGGATGCTTTCGTGAATTTCGGCTTTCTCTAAATTAAGAATTAGATCTTGAGAAATCCAAATACTGTCAATTCTACCACCTGAGTGATGTACCTCTGAAAAGTACGTTATTTCTTTTTATTTGGATTTTTAACTCTCACGCATCAAATAAATTCATATCTTCCACCATTTCAAAGAAGGTAAGTGGTAGCTTCCCCGAGTTCGTTACTCTTATCTTGTCCGTCCTATCCAAATCCATCGATACCACTCCATTAAGGTCGCCCAAAAGAATTAATCTTTTGATCCATATATTCCCTTAATGTATTCCCCACTTTCCGATAAAACTCACTTTTTTTTATTATTAGTGAGCATAAAGCCCTACTATCAAAATCTTATCATTATTTACAGATATTTCCACGCCTAATAACCTTCCTCCTCATCTTTAAATATCAATTCGGGTCTTAACTCTGTCTAACATACATAACTATTCCATTCTTTTTTACTGTTGCTGATGCTGTGAATGTAACTCCAGTCTTGTATTTTCTAAAATTTTACTATGGTCACTTTTTACATGGGTTTCCTGTAAAACCATGAAATCCCATTTCCCTTTTTTGAGCACATGCTCAACTTTATTCCTCTTCCGTTTACTGTTCACTCCATTCACATTCCAGGTCATACCTTTCAAACTATTAACCATTTTGATTTTTCCTCTTACTTTCTAAAGTTCCTCAAATATTCCCAAACGATATCTGACAATAACTAAGAATTAACCTTTTCTTTATTATTCCACACAGACATATAGAACCGAGAAAAGAAGAAAAAGAAAAAGAAAATAAGTATTAATAAAAATAATAATAGAAAGCAATACTAGCAAAATTACTAGGAAAATTATCTCATTTAAGGGTTAGGCAGGAGGTAAAGCTAACTTTATACGAATGGCTCCTTCCTTCACAGTCTTCCTCTTTTCTCGCCGCAGAGTTCTACTTCATACTTCCTCCAAAATATTCCAGTCTCTTCCACGATCTAAATGTCCTTTTCTTATCTTTATATTTAAACGTCAGACCTTCTGGCGTTTCCCATCTAAATGGGATTTTATTCTTCTTGAGAGCTGAAGTCATGAACTTATAGTTTTCTCTCTTCTTTAATATACGGTTGGAACTTCTCTCAGAATCTCGATCAGATTATTCCCTATTTTCCATGGATCTGCTCTGTTCTTAAACAACATCTTGTCCTTCAAGAGTCTTGAATTTAAATATAAGAGGCAATCATCAGGTCCCTTCTTCTTCATATTATTCTTAGATCTCAGTCTGTAAACTTTATCTATATCAAGATTCAGGCTATTTTCTTCTACTCCCAGCCAGGAAGCCAGTTCGTTTTTAATTTTACCATAAAGATCTTCTCCTGGCTGTCTGGTATTCCTTTCAACCTTAATATCATCTCCTTTTGCCGCATTTCAAGGACAGCATTTGCATCTAAGATTTGTTCGTGTAGGTTTTTCATCTTTTGTAAGTCATCTCTAAAATTTTCTTGTTTTTTTTAATATCCTTTTGTTCCTGTTGCGTCTTTTTAATTGCCTCTTCTTGTTTTATCGTTTACTGTCTTCACATCCTGAATAGTTTTTTCCAACTCTTGATTTTTATTTGTAATTCTATTAATTTGACTTGTCAACTCTGTTATTAAAAGGGCATTCTTCTCTACCTTTTGAGCCATTCCTTCTATTTTCCCCTCAATCGATTTAAAATTCTCTTCCATGGTTTTAAAATTTCCTTCCATTGATGTAAATCTATCACTTATCCTCTTGTCCATTGATATCAAGAATTCTTTCAGATCCATATTCTGCTCTGTCTCTGCTATCGAGCTCCGCGGTTGTTGGCCTTGGTCACGTATACACCTATGGATGACTGTCCCTTCTTTGAACCCATTAGCTTTATTATTCTTTGCGACTCACTTTTCTGCTTTGAAGCTGCTTGGCTGTCGGATATAGACTGTAAATTCCGTGTAGGGTCGTGTACAAGATGATACCTTTATGAACCCTCGGATTTATATTTGTTTGACCTCTCACTTTCGGAAATCGCTGCGGTTTCCAGCAGTTGGCCTCCTTCTTTAAATTCCTTCAGGCTCAAGTTGCTTCAGTTCTCCCTCTCAGTTCTGTTTCTCCTCAGGCAGCTTAATTACGCCGAGTTCACTTGTGATTGATTAACTCTCTCTGCACCTTGTGCATTCCACATCATCAATTCACGGGTTTGCCAGAGGGTTCGTTTCAGGCTACAAACAGTAAGATTTCAACAAATAGATGAAATAGATTCCAGTTTTCCGTGACCCTTAATCCAATACGTTTAAACTCCAAGCTTCAATCTCCTCTCCACTACTTTCTTCTGCTTTCCTCTACTTCCAAACTGTCGGCGTTTCAATCAACTCTATTCGCCATCTTTCATCTCTCTCCTCCTCCTCTCCCCACGGTTTAAGTCTCTTTAGCTGTGTAACATTGTCTTGTTATTATTCCTCACAACCCATTAATCATTAACGACTGCAGAGTGCGGTTCCTCTCGGCTCCTTCTTCCACTTAGAGATACAGCATATAAATCACTCTTTCGGACCGGTCCTCCCCAGCTGTTTTACCACACGGTGTTAGTTCTGGTAAACTAAGGGGAGGAAAGTCTTCTTATCTCGGTTGGAAAGAAGGATATAGCAGTGGCTGGGTCAGTCTGGGGCGTCAGAAAACAGAGTATTGCTCCAATCCCTTAGCGTCAGGGCTTATACCTCCCTTCCCTTGCTCCGTGGTGCGTCCTGCACTATCACTCCAAGACATAAGGGAGTTATTGCTTCTTCTTATTTCAGTCCCTTTTTTGACGCTGCCAGGGTGCTGCCCCCAAGATCCCCCTTGGGGTTAGGTAGACTCACGCCAAAGTCGCCACTCTCCAAACACTCCGCTTCTAAGGATCGCCTCGAGCTGACAAGAATGCGACCTCCCGTCTGACCTCCAGCCTGTTTTGTGCATGTAACGGGCAAGCTTCCCTATTTTAAGAATGGCTCTATAGTGACATTATTAATTTGTACAAATTTCATAGGGAGCCTAGTAGCGTGACCATGGCTGGCCTGAATTTGTGAACAACTACTAAAGTGCAGTTGTGTACTATGGCCAAACGATGTTTCGAACATTTGGACACCCCCCCCATTCATATGCTTGTTTCCAAAAAGATATGCCCCATTCTGCAGCACATTTGCTTTTTGTGACATTTTTTTTTTTTTTTCGTTCTTGGGGTGTCAGTAGCTGCACTACACTGTGCCATGAAGTCTG
>JAWVWN010006382.1:0-29476 GCA_037367305.1 Phrynocephalus vlangalii | reverse complement strand
GAAATGGTATAAGGAGTTAGGGAATTTAGCTTTTTAAATGATAAATTGCCCTGTGAAATTAAAAATTAGGAAAGGCTGAGCAAAATCAAATGTTTTTAAAAAGGAATAGGGGGAAAAAAATTTTATTGGTATATGTATTTCAAAAAGGCAAGGGGTATACCCCCTGGAGAAGATAAATGTATTCTGGAGAGAAAGGGGGGCTGGTAATACCATGAAGTTGTAATCTTGTTTAAGCCCCGGGGGGGTAGGTTGCATGGGTTTATGTCTGTATATGTTATTTTTTTGTATACTGTTGTTTTGTTATTTTTTAATCTTATTTATTTTTTTTTAAAATTTTGTTTTTTTATAAATAAATATATTTTTAAAAAAATTGCTGTGGATAAATGAAATGGAGGGGCTGTAGGATGAGATTAAGTCAAAAATTTTTGGAGAATTTTTGAAAAAATTGTTGTTATATATTTGAAAATCTTTCAGTATTTTTTTGGGGGCCCCTGGCTGGTTTCTTCACTGAAACTGTGGTCTTTTAAAGGGAAAAAAGTTTAAAGTGACAAAAATTAAAGACAAAAAAACAAAACTCCAAAATGTCCCAATGTTTAAAGGTTTTCAGTCTCGGAGAGCAAATTAAAACCCGTAAATTTTAAAATGGTTACCCAGAAAAGTAATTTGTTTCGTTATTTGCAAATCAAACTAAAAGAGGGTAACTGAGGTTAAGGTTGCAATCAAGATGCCAAGGCACATAATGCAGTGCCCCATTCCAGCAGCGCATTGCACCGGGAAACAAGACTCATGAAAGTGACAGTTGCAAAATGGCCAGCCCTGCCATTAGAAATGCGGGGTACAGAGCACGCTGAACCAAAGGGCTTTTTCTGCCCCATTCACTTAATGATGGAAGCAACGGGGGGAGGCAATATCCTCGTTTTCCACCAGGAGGGGGGGGGGTGGGTTGGGTAGGGGGGGAGACCCCTGATTAATGGCTTTTTCTTCCCCCTCAGGCCCTTCCCTCACTTCCCAAAATGTCCAGAGGGTACTCTGACAAGGGGCCCATATTGCAACCCATGGGGATGCCCAGATTGCGGTTTCAGTATCCCAAAGTTTTGTATGCCGCCCATCCCCAGGGTCTTGGGCAGTCCCCAATCAAAAAAAAATTAAAACTAAAAAATTACAATAAAAATTAAAAAAAAAATTAAAAAAAATCAATAAATAAATACATTAAAACATGTTAAAATTTTGTTCTGGCCCCCTCCCCTTTCAAAAACAATTTGTAGGATTATTTATCTGCAGCTTTCAGATCGGCGGGGGGTCCAAAACCAATCCCCCATCAATAGGGGGGGTGGGGGGGGTTGCACTGCAATCCTGCCCCCAAGGGGGCCCTAAAACCCAAAAGCATTTGGGGAAACGCCCTTAAAAAATTCCGTGCCAGACATGTGGAAAAGCCCCCAGGCTTGGCAGAGCATCCCCCCGGAGCGTATTTGCTTCTTTGCCTCACCCCCTTTTTTCTTTGGGGGGGGTATAGCAGTGCCTTCACCTGCCTCATGCTTCTCATGGCCAGTGGTCCATTTGCTTTTGCCCACAAGGCCACCCCCCTGCCAGGGAAGGATTTTTTGAGTGTGTTAATGACACCCCGCAATGGGGCCGGTGTGAGGGGGTTTTCACATGTGGTTATTTCCCACCGTCCAACCCAAAGCAAAGCAAGTTTAATTTTAAAAAACAGGGGGAAGTTGATGCTAGTGTTTTTAAAGGGGGGGTCTGATTTTGCACAGGGAGCTGCCGTTCTTACCTTGACCCCAAATATAGAACTAAAGGGGGTACACGTCTGTCCACAGGGCCTGTGGAAGAAAGTGTTTTTCGTCCCGCTATTGATGGAGCACAAGAGGATCTGAATCACTGCATCAGGTTTTTTGGGAAAATGACTTGGCTTTTGATTAATACCCTAATTAAATCAGATTTTTCCCAAAGCCTTGCCCAGTGCCATATAAAAGGGGCTTCTGAGTAAATCAGACCACAGTAGCAATGGTTGTAATGATGATTAACTTGGGAAGGGGAAAGACCCTGGGCACGTACAGCCCATCTTCTTTTATAACTAAAAAATTGTTGAGGGTAACTCTTTGTATTTGAACAAAATGGGGGAAAAAAGCTGTACCACAGATGTTGAAGAGTACCCAAAACAATTTTTTTACTTTCAGATCGAAAAAACAACCAATTTCCCCACTGCAAAAATATTTTATTCTCAAAAAGACAAAAATCAGCAAGTTCACAGTGCAGTGTTTTGGGGAGTGAAGGTTTTGGCGGAAATTGTTGCCAAGGGAATTTTGGGGCTTCTTCTCCACTTTTAAAGGGGAAGCTCCTTTACTAGGGTTCTGATCGGGACAAGAGACTCTAGCTGGACCATCGGGAAGTCCCCTAATAGATTTAAAAAGAGGTCCCCAAAAATTGGCCCTCCAGATTTTATTTATTTATTTATTATTATATTTGTATCCCGTTTATCTCTAAAATAGGACCAAAATTTTTGGGACCATAACCCCCAAGTCCTTTGACATTGGAAATACGGGCTTGGAATTCTGGGAGTTGTGGTCCAAAAACATCAGGAGGGCCGAAGTGTGGACTGCTGCTTTAAAGTGAAGTGGAAAGATCAGGTTATATTTAAACCCTCGTGGACGTGTTTAAAACTAAGAACCTAAGAAACTAAGAAGAGCCATGCTGGATCAGGCCAAGGGCCCCATCTAGTCCAGCTTTTTTTGATCTCACAGTGGCCCACCAGATGCTCTGGGGGGGCCAGAATATTTACTGTCTCCTGATACCACTCCCCTGCATCTGGCCCTTTAAAGTACCCTGGTTTTAAGCTGGAGTTTCACATCTCCGCGTGGTTGAAACCCTGTGATGGACTTTTCTCCAGGAATAGCCAAACCCCTTTTGAAGGCACCCAGGCCGATCCCGGCCACACCCTGTGGAGGGGGTTCCCACAGACTAACAACATGTGGGAAAAAAAAAATATTAAACATTTTAATATTGGTATAACGTTCACAAGTGGGGTTCAATCCCAGGTCCCGGCTCATGGTTGACTCAGCCTTCCCCCTTCCGAGGTAAATAAAATGATCCCCGTAGCTGAGGGGGGTAGAGGGGGAATGTGTAGCCTCCTTAAATACACCGTAAACTGCCCGAGAGGTTTTAAAGTGCTATAGGCAGTAGATAAGCGGGAACACTTTTTTTTCAAATGGGTATTTATTAATCATAGAAAATTTCATTTTTCATTATCATAGAAAAAGTTGGAAGGGGCCTAAAGGCCATCAACTCCACCCCCCTGCTGAAGGAGGAATAAAAATAAAAGGTATCTGTAGGGGGTTGTCCAAATTTCTTTGAACCCCTCCAGTGTTGGAGCATCATCGCCACCTTGAAGATTTGGTTCCACGTTTTATATTAGGTTTATAAGATAATTTTCTAGACTGTGGCACTATTAAACAATGCAGCACTTTGTGCATGCAATTTATGCCCTTTTCCATCTAACAAAGGGCTGAATAAAATTATAGAAGTGGGGTGCTTAGGGTCAAAATCAGTCTTTATTATCCTACATTTTGGTTTTCCTTTTAAAAAGGGAAAGGGAAAGAAACCACCAAAACAAATCAAACAAATAATGAACCCCCCCGCAAATAGTTTGAGAAAGTTACGCATTTAAATTTTTCCTTTAAAATAAAAGGACTATTTGAAAAAAAAAAGGGTTGAGGAGACAGGTAAAAGAAATTGTTCCCAAAATCTTGGGTCAGAAATTTGGGGTTTCAAAAACCCATGAGCTACCTAATAAAATAAAAAAAGGTACTGGGAAAATATTTTGTGAACATCTGAAATCTTGGGAAGTGATTTGTTTTAGATTATTTTTCCATACTTTTTTTTTTGCTTTCCAAATTTTTTTTTACGATGAAAAGCCCCCTTTGGGGCCCCTTTTTACAGAGGAAAGGGGGATACAAAAAAAAAAAAAAAACAGTGGACGCTCTAGTTCAAAGGATGATTCAAGACAAGAGGTGATTAGTTCTTGAATTTAGGGAATGGGGTTTTCAGTCCAAGAAAGGGGTCATTCAACTCCATGCTGCATTAATAGGAAATTCATCTCACCCACCCCCAACCTGCAGCCCTCAGGTAAAAAACTGGGAATTAAAACAGGATTGCAAAACCGGGGTATCGTGGGATCTTGCATTGAAAAAACGGTTCACGGAATGGGTTGGGGCTTTTTTAAATATTTTTTCACCTTTTTCGTTTCACGGTTCTTTTTGGGCATTGATAAAAGTAGGCCAAAAGGGGGGCTGTTGTGAGGGGGAAGTACGCTTTGCTGAATTTCCGTCCCAAAGGGGGAGTTTTGGCCTTGGGAGCTGAGACCCCCCCTTCCCCTATAACCCCATATTTATTACAAAGGTAGTAGAAGAGGAAGAATGGGGGTGGAATGTAAAATTGGTAGTTCTGAACCCTGCGGGTACCAAAGGTTTTCCTAAAAAAGGGAAAGGGGGAGGTCACTTGTCTAAAAAAGGAAGATAATAAATGCTTGCTAAAAAAATGAAAACAAACATATCTCAGGCTTGGCACGAAAAACAAAGAAATGTAAAGGCATGTCTGTGCGTGTGCGTTTGGCATATATTATATAAACAGTGGAATGCAAATTTGGCATAGGGGAATAACTTTTTGGTTTTGTAGAACCATAAAAATTTTTGCTTCGGCTGAACCCACAAAACGGGTTTTTTAAACGGTTTTAAAAACATTAACCTTTCCCCTAAAGGCTAATTTCAGCCATGGTGAATTAGTTTCTGGGAAAAACACGCATGCAATGAAAAATGCGGGCTTAAAAAAGCTTCATTAGAAATCTAAAGGCAAAGGGGTTGATCCTGATTTTAGGGTGCGCTTACACCTCCCTCCCCACTTTCTGTCAACACATTTTTGTCTGCCCTTTGACAATAGAGGAATATTTGGCCCCTCTTTTAAAATTTGGGGTGAATATTTATTTTTTTGGATTTTGTGCATTTTGGCAACGAGACCCCTTCTGAAAAGCAAAAGTTTGGATCGGGGAAGGAGCAGCTTTGCCCATTTGTGGGTGTGTGTGTGGGTGTGGGGTTGTGTTTTGTGTTTGTGTGGGTACTGTACATCACATTCACCAAACACTGTCTTTTTCAGATTTGACAGCTGAGGGTTTTGACGGTCTACAAATTCAAGGAAACCACCCCACCCCTGGAAAGGGATTTCATGCATAAAAAATTTCCCACATAAAAATCCAAGCGTGTGCTAAACATTGGCATGCTGAATTTGCTAGGTGCCACTATTCTAATTTCTGATCACAGAAAATTAAATTGGGCTCTTAATGAGACAATGGCTTACAAGTGCAAAGAAACAGGAAAGAGCCCGATCTTGAAATGAATAGCTTCTGTAATTCTTTCCGGGGGTGAGGGGTGAGACATGAAAAGACACTGATGAGTTTGTTGGCAAAAAATGCTGGCGTTTTTAAAACCTCGTTGTGCTTGTAGAGTATGGCTGGAGGGATTTTCAACGGGATAACTATCAATCTTCCAATAAAAAAAATTTCCCTTCCTTCCCCTGTTTTCTGAGTTCAAAGAGAGCTCCCCTCTTCTTTGAGCCCCTTTTTTCCTTTCCTTGAGTATGTTAAGTTTGTTCTTAAAGAAATCTACATGTCGTTTGCTTTTTTAATGTGTTCAGCTGAAAGTAATGAAACCTTTTTTTTCTTTCTCCCACTAACCCCTCGATGGTTATCGAGACTCTAAGGAGGTGGGGTTGTGCATTCGGGCCTTGAATCCCTGCATTTTCTGTCCCAAAACCCAGAAAGTTTCCCAAAAAAAAATTTAACTCTGAACAACCTGCCTCTCAGGAAGAGGAGGAGAAAGGGTATGTAGTCTGTGCCTTGATGGGGGCAAATTTGGGCATTTCCAAAGGGAGGAGGAAAGAAAGTAAAAGGGGGGAGCAGTGGTGGTGCCACTTCTTTTCCATTTCCCAATGCATCACGCTAAACAGGAAATTTTTTTGCATTGTAAAAAAATTTTGTTTGCCCTGTTAATACCAGAGGAAGAGAATGAGCAGAGGGGAGTTCCTGGGGGAATCTTTGCAAGTTCCGTCTTTGGTGTAAAATTGGGAGCCAACACCCTTGCCCTTTCCCCTTCCCCCTCCAGTTTTGCTTCCCATTCTAAATGAGCTAGTTCCCTTTTTTGGAAAGTCCTTAGGCCATTTTCCCTGGAAAAGGGCAAAGCTAAGCCCCCTGTTAAAAAATAATAAACAAAAAAAAAAAAAAACAGGGAAGAGGGAAAAACCTTAGGGAAATATCAATGCAAGGGGGAAAAAGAACTTCCCTTAAGTCAGATGAAATTAATGGGGATAAAAGTTCTATTTAGAAGCTTCGCTTTTAAAAGAGAAAAATGAAACCCAGGGGGTAACGCTTTTGGGTGATCTTTCTTCGTCTTGATTATAGAGCGGCTCTGTTTCTTGCACCTGCCTTCACAGAAAATAACATCAACGTTTTTTTTAATAATTTGAAACCCTACAAGGGTTTTCACTCACCTCGTCCACCTTCAAGTAAAAGAATAAAGGAAGCAGTCAGAAAAACAAAGATTTTCCGGAAATTTCCAGGGCTTCTCAGTGCCAAAACCCAAGTCAGAAAAAGAGAAGTGCACCCTTTGTGCGCTTTTAATTGTCTTTCCCTTCAGCCGGGCCATACAAAGAAAACCTTCCATCCCCAACCCAAACTGGTGCCAAAACTGAGATCTGACCCTATAAATCATTCCTGGTTTAACATTTCAGTTAGAATCATCAATAAACGAAAATGTGATTTTTAAAACCAACGCAGCTGCGGTTGGGGTCACCTAATCTTTTTTGGGGCTTTGGTGAAGACACACGGTGGGGCAAATGTCATTTTTAAATTCCAATTAAAATAGTAGTATCCCCTTAGCGGGGATCATTATGATAACATCCACTGTGCCATAATTTGACAAGGGATTTTGTCTGCTCAGCTCTTAAAAACCCAACAATGTTGCTTCCTTTATTCAATCAATCTATTTCAGATTTGCCTTCCCGGGCCCCTATTTAGTAAAACATTCCCTGCATTGTTGGTTTTAAAGGGGTCGGGGGCCCTTTTACCACTGCACCCCACCCATAGTTTGCTATGGAGGATATCACCCAAAATCAAGAATGTGAATATCAGTGGCTATGTTAGGGGGAACCCAAGGCAAAATGATAAAAAAAGCAAAATAAAAAATAAAAAAATAAAAAAAGTGCTTTACGTGGGGCTCCCTTTTTAAAGACGGTCGGCGATTGCAACGGGTTCAAAAAAGTGCTGTGAGCTGGTGGGGGCAGGGCCCCCAAGGAAACATCACCCCAATTCTGTTAATCTTCTTGGTTACATTGCTGCCCGAGCCCAATTCAAAGTGCTTGTTTTGCTTTTAAAGCCTAAACAGTTAGGACCTGATACCTAAGGGGGACCGCCTCCTTCCATAGAATTTACCCGGGAATTAAGACTGTCGGGGGAGCCCTCTGAAAAAAACCACCCCTCAAGGGGGGGAAAGGGGGTGGCTTGAGGAATGGGGCTTTTTTCGAAAAGCCCCCAGACTTGGAAGCCCTCCCAAGTGAGACCCACCTGGCGCAACATTGATTACTTTTTTACCCAGGAAAAAACCTTCCCTTTTCCCAGAAGTTTTTAAACGAATGATTGGGGGTCCGATGGCAATTTTAGTGTTGTGTTTTAATGTATATATTTTTGTGTTTATATGTTTTTATTGTTTTAAATTTATTGAAATTTTGAGTTTTAATTGTCTATTTTGATTGGGCAGCCCAGAGACCTTTGGGTAGAGGGCGGCCTAGAAGCTAAATAAATAAAAAAATAAATAAAAAAATAAATAAAAAATAAAAAAAATAAAATATTCGGGCCCTGAGTAGGCAAAAGCACAGTTGCTCACTTGGTACATTATTGTCACTAAAAATTTTCCACGGGAAATTTTGTAAAAGCCTTAAGGGATTTCTGGCTGGGGGGTAAAGGCACTTGCATACAAAAGGTGTTAAAAAAGCAACAGACACAAGGCTCAAAATCAGAAGGGTTTTTTTGTTTTGTTTTGTAAGATTCACTGCCCCAAGGCTATTCATCTGAAACATCCCTACTAAAAACAAAATCTAAGCAAACAAGTTTTCTTCTTTGATAAATATCCAGGCCCGGGGAACCCTTTTTGGGTTTTTTAACCCCCTTGGGTAGTAAACTCATTTGCAAAAAACCCTTGGAACACAGACTAAGTAACCTGGGATTAAAAATTTACTTATATGCTTTTTGTTTTCTTGGGTAACTGCCAAAAGCTTTTGAGCCCCAAAAACAATTGCAGTAACCCGAGATAGGTTTTCAAAATAAAAAATTTTTTTTAAGAAGCAGTTTTATGACTTCTGCACCCCACCCCCCCCCCTTTTTTTCATTGGTAAGAAAAGATTTAAAACCGGGTTTCCCGGGGTTCCGTGGTTCAGAGATAGGTGCGGGGAATGGTCTCAAACACGGGAAAAGAGATTCCATTTAAACTTAGGAAGAACTTCTGAAATTAGAGTGTTCGGAATGGAATAAGCTGCCACAGGGGGGGTGGAGTCCCCTTCTTTGGGGGGTTTTTAAGCAGGGTGGATGACCTCTGCCGGAAATCTGTGTGGGGTTCCTGCATGGCGGGAGTTGGCGGATGGCCCTTGGGGTCTTTTCCAATCTATGTTTCTATGATTCTATGATACCGGGCCTCCTTATCCTCTATATCCCAAAAACCCTTCTGGATATTTATTGTGTCCCTCGTTAGAACTGCTCATGCCACCCTAATGGGCCCTTAAAGGTTGTGTGATATTTAAGGAGTAGTTTTGCCTTTTCCAAAACCCCCCAATGTTTTTCCCATGCCCAAGCAGTGTTTGTACTCTGTTCTTCAAACCCCTAGTATGCCCCTTTATCCACTCATCTTTCCGGGTATTGAAATTTTTTTGGTTTTGGAGAAAGCGAAAGGGAAGCTTTCCTGGTTTTCTTGGAAAAATCAAATTTAAAGCAATCCGTAAGTCTGAAGGCCAAAAAAAAAACTCAAAAACAAAAAAAAAAAAAACCCAAGCAAATCATTTGAAAAACTTCGGAAAGCGGAAAAAGTCCGGCGTGACAGTCAAAAACCAATCACCCATGGGGATGTTCTTTTTAATGACACATTTCACAAAAAAAATGTCGCTGCTTAGTTCAGCACTGCAGCTATCCACCTGCACTGTTATTCGTCAGATTTTTGGATTTCCAGAGATGGTTCCTCTAAAAACTTTTTCATTGTCCATGGATGTACCAAAATTTTTTGAATGTGTAAATGATGCAAGTATGTCTGATCCTTTGTTGGACTTTTTGGTTCCGTCCCCTGAAATGCATGTCGGACACCAACCCGTATTTCCAGTCCAGGTTTTATACCCAAATTGCATGCTGAGCGCCCCAAAAAAGTAAGGCAGTGTTTGTTTTTTGTTTGGAGGCGGGGCCCCCCCGGTTTTCCCAAGGCAGCTGTCTGCCTTGTTTTTTTTCAAAAACCCCCCCCCCTTTCCGAAAAAAAAAAACACCCCCAACAAAAAAAGAAGTTTTTTAAATTTAAAATTTTTTGCCATGAACCCCCATCTGTATACTGGTTTTCAGCTTCCCTTTTGCTTTTAGAATTACCCTTTTCTTTCAGGGGGTTCAGTCAGAATGTCCTTTCGAAAATTTTAACTTTTTCCCCCAATCACCCACAAAAAAGAAAAAACCTCGGATAAAAAATCCCCTGAAACAATTTTTTTGCATAATAAATTTGTTTTTTCCCCCGGGTATAGGTTTCCCTTGGAAAAAAAATTTTTTTCCCAAAGGGGATCCCCCATAATAAACCCCCCGATGCACCGGGGAAAAAAAGTTTTTTTTGGGACGCTTTGCATCCCCTTTTTTGGGGGTTGTATGAGGGGGGGAAGTGGGGGAAAAGTTTTGGGGTCGGACCCGTTGATTTTTGGACCCTGGTTTTGGGGGTTTTGGGGGGGGTTTTTTTTTGCTTTTTTTTTAAATTTTTTTCCCTTCTATTGTTAAAGGGAAATTTCCGGAGGAAAGGTTTTTTTTTGGGAGGGCTTTTTACTATCCCATGGTTTGGGGGGGCCCTTTTTTTTAGAAAATTTTTGGGGGGGTTTTCCTTTTGGTCCCAATTTTTTTTTGGGGGGGGTTTTTTCCCCTTTTTTAAAAAAAAAATTTTTTAAATTGCAAAAATTGGGGTTTTCTGCGGGGGGGGAAATTTTTCTTGGGGTGCTGGGAAAATTTGGGGGTTTAAAAAAAAGGTTTCTTTTTTAAAAATTTGAAATGTTTTGAGGGTGTTTTTTTTCGGGCTGGGGTTTTTGGCGGGGGCGTTGGTTTTTAAAAAATGTTTTTCCTTTTTAAAATTCCAAGTGCCCGGGTTTTTTTTTCTGCTGGTTTGGGGATTTTTGTGTGGGGGTTGGGGTCTTTTTTAAAAAAATGTTTTCATTTTAAAATTGCAAATGTTTTCTGGTGTGTTTTGTTCTGGAATGTTTATCAGCCGTTGCATGTTTTTAAATTTTTTTTTTCCCTTTTTTTCTGCCAATTGGGTTGGGTCTTTGGAAATCAAAAAACCCATCAAACCCCCAAAGAGGGAAAATGATTCGGGCTTGAAGTCAGCAAAAAATCATCAAAAACCCCCAAAAAGGGAACGAGGGTAAATTGCCCCTTGCCAGGGAGAAAGGGAAGATTTCCCCCCACCCAATTTCCCCCCTTAAAAACGATAAAAATTGGGCGGAGAGGTGACAAAAGGAAAACGAAGGCCCCAAAGCAAACCCCCCCCTTTTTTTGGGAGAGGGGGAAAAATTTTGCCCCTTATCTGGGGGGAAAGAAGCGGGCGTGGGGGGGGACAAAATTTCCAGGGCAATGATCAAGCCAAAGAAAGGGCCTTGCACCAAAAACCCTTCTCAACCACTGCCAAAAACTTGGGAAAACCTGTAGGGATTTAAAACCCCAAAAGGAGGGTTTTAAATTTTTTTAAGACAATTTCTGGCATCCACGGTGGGGGGCAGACGAGACGCCAGCTCTGCCCTTCGGGGGGCCCAAAAATGGGAGGGTACCTCCCAAAGGGGTCTTCAACTGTGAGAAAGGGGCCCTTTTTTGGAAGGGAAACCCCAAAGAAAACCTACAAATAGGGGAGACCGGGTTTTTTCCCCGGGGCCAACCTATAAAAAAACTGCCTAACCCTCCTTTTTTGTGTAACCCCAGGGGGGCCTCAAGATCAAGGCTTGGGGTTCCGTGGAAAACCCACGGGTTTTTAAAAAGCCAAGGGGGGAAAAGGGAGCGTTTGGGCTTTTCTGGGGGTCAAACCAAGGTTGGGTGACACACAAACTTTTGTCAGGGGGTAATTTTGGGGGGCCCCTCCGCTCAAATTAAAAAATTCAGGGGCTATTTGCCCCCGAAAATTTGGGGGCGCAAAGTGGGGCCCCAAGCTGGCTCATCGGGGGGGACGGGATTTAAGGGCCTTACGCCCCCCCCCTTTGCCATCAACTCAGACTCCCCCCCCCCCCGCCCTTTATTGGGATAAAAACCTTCCCTGTCGTTAAAAGGGGGAATTTTTGGTTCAAAATTGGCCTAAGGGGGCGGTTTTCGCCCATCCCATAACCGCTGGTTGGCGGGGTAATTTAACCAAACCCCCCTTTTGGGGAAATTAGGGGTTGGGGCAGTGGTTGGTAATTTCAGTGGGACCCTTTAAAAGCATCTTCAGGTTCGGGGCAGCCCTCATGGAAAATTTGTAACTAAATGTCAATAGTTATTTTTAAAATGGGACCCCCCATTAGAAATAGGGCTGAATGGTTAGGAGATTCTCGAATAAGTGGTTTTAAGCCCCTTTTGGCACTTACCAAAGGTTTTATTTATCACCGGATTAATCTTTATAAATGGAGTGCTGATAAGTTAAACATAAACTGAACTACCACTTCCCCTCAACGGCCCCTTTAATTTGCGTTTTCCTTTTCGAATTAATTTTTATTAAAAAATTTTTTAACTCCAAAATTTGTTCACCCCTTTTATTTCTTTTGGGGGGGGGGGAAATGTTGGCCCTCCAAAACGGTACCGCGGACAAAAACCCCCCCACTAGGCCTTGGGTCGGGGAAAGGGCCCACCCACCTCCAGTGCTAAAGGGAAACCCCTGCAGGGTTCCCCTCAAAAGGGGGTTTTATTCCTGCCCCGTCCCAATTACCCCCTTTCTTCACCGAGGGCCACGGTTTTTTCCAAATTTAAAAAAAGTTATACCCCAAAGTTTTTCCCCTGGCTTTGAAGGCCAAGGGAAAAACCCTTCCCGGTGAGTATTGGAGGACCCTTTGACTTGAAGGGGTGCCCAGTGATAAAGTTGCCGGGAAGGGACAGCCAGCAAAATTTAATGCGCGGGAAAAACCCCTGGCCGGCTGCATTTTTCCACAAACTCCTGCACCAGGGTTTTGCGTGCGCGGGAAATTTGGGTTTTTTTGGGGGGGGCCAGGGGGTTGGGGGGGCGAGGGGATGTGTCGAGCTTGTGGGGGCCAGGACATAAACTCAGAACCCAGGACCTCGTTACGCAACATGATTGTGTAGGTCTCTTGGGGGGGGGGGAAGGAAGGAAAGGGGGGGGGAGGGGGGATCACAAGGAAAAACGTTTTTCCCAAAAGGGAACTAGGTGGTCAATCCGGAAAAATCCAATTTTTTCCCCCCCCCAACAAAAAGAAAGGGGAAACCCGGGGCCGGAAAACACTTTGCCCAAAATTTCATGGCCATTAAAAGGGGCATGCTAAAAAGCGCCAAAGAGCAGTTGGGGAAGGTTTCTTTTTAAAAACCCGGGAGGAAGAACCAAAACCTTCTTGTTCTTCGCTGCTCGGGGTTTCCATCCTCTTTCCCAAAAACTCTTGAATTTGTTTAAATTGTTAAAAATTGTTTTTGCATGTTTTTTGCTTCTTAACGTTTTCCCGTTTTAACCAGCTTTCCCTTTTAAAAAGTAAAAAGCACAGCACAGATTTGGGGGTTTTTTAAAAAAAAAGTGGGATTGCAAAAATGTTATTTTTCCCTTTGGTTTGATTGCCAAAGCACATTAAAATAAAGTTTGGATTCTACAGAAAAGTGCAAAAAGACTTAAAAGTAATGCGCTGTCGACGTACCTGTTGTTTTTTTTTTTTGTTTGAAATTTTATTTTGGGAAATGCTTGGGGACAATACTTCCTTTAAAATGCATTTTATAAAGATTTAGGGGGAAAAACAGGTGCCATATTTTTTTTCCTAGGCCCCGGAAGGTTAATTGGTTTCCCATTCATTTAGGGAAACGCTTTTGTATATTTTTTTTTTTTGGATAGCGAATTCCTAGGAACAATTTAAATTCTTACCAAGTACCATGTATGGGTTTTTTTTTTTTCCAGTATCTCCCCCTAAAACCTCTGTGTTGGACACAACATCCTGTTTTTAATCTCAATTTTTTGGCCCGATATCAGTAAAAAAATTTTGGAAAAAGGGAATAGCTAAAATATTTTGCAAACATTTATGCACCATCATCAAATTTTTCTCGTATGTAACCGGGGTGAAAAACCCCTACTTTGTTTCTTTTTCCAACACTTACATTTCAGACAGTTTTCCAGGGGGCTGGCCTAACTTTGTCAAAGTGGCTGAGCACCTGAGGCATGCACAAACAAACAAATAAAATCAACAACATCTCCTTCCCTTCTTGCTCATCAAACAATTAACAATTAGTTGCCCTTCGATGATATACCCAAGATCTGCTTGCCTCAGGGGGTTGTCTCACTGTCTAATGCAAGGGCTGGCTCTTCTGCGTGTCCACACCTTCCTTTCCCTGCAGCTATAGGTATAATCCCCTCCAAAAATATCCTTTGAGGGGGTGTCGCTGCAACAATGTGGGACTGCACACTTTTCTTCCACAAATGTCCTCTGCCTTAACTTCTGGGATCAAAGCCCAGTTCTAAGATATTTTCCAAGCTTTTTGAACCAACCATTTTATTCCATACAGTTCAGGACATCTTCCTGGTAATCCTCCAAAAACACATTTGGTGGAGGTGGGGGGAGAGAGAGATTCAGGTAGCTGCCAAGGAAGGTGAAGAACTGGGTGTGAAAAGTGAGTGAACCTCCTCATCTCCTATGAACCGCCAGATACCTCAGCCGGTGAAGTCTCTGGGTGCGGAGTCAGATGTTTGGGGATTGATTCTCCAATGTGCCACTTCTCAGGGTTTGGAGTGTGAGAACAGACAAATGAAACTATTTATTTTTTACCCAGCGTGTTGTTGGTCTGTGGAACTCCCTGCCACAGGATATGGTGAGGGCATCTGGCTTGGATGCCTTCAAAAGGGGATTGGGCAGATTCCTGGAGGAAAGTCCATTACAGGTTACAAACCATGAAGGACATGTGTAATCTCCAGGCTTAAAACTGGGTTACTTCAAGGGCCAGATGCAGGGGAGTGGAATCAGGAAACAGATACCTAGTTTCGTGCGCTCCCAGACACATCTGGTGGGGCCACTGTGAGATACAGGAAGCTGGACTAGATGGGCCTTTGGCCTGATCCAGCCTGGCTCTTATGTTCTTATGACAAGAGCTAGACTCACGGATCCATGGGGTCCCTTATAGCTCTGCAGTTCTAATATTACTGTTATTCATACTATTATTATAATAAGGGAAAAAGTGAAATATACCATATTCCATAAAAGAAAAAAATAAAACCTGAAATCTGTCAGGTTTGAAAGATGGTGTGTTTTCCCCCCTCTCTGCCGATGTGCATAGGCCACAAGTGAGAAGATCTTCATAAATTTTTAAAAAAAAAGCTTCTTTAGGTTTCTCCTCCTCCCCATGTCCTCAGGGTAAATTGATCTCTCTCCCTTTTAAAAGTTCATTCCCTTGGATTTGTCCAGAAAAGAATACTTTGTTCATAACTGCCATGGATACTCACCTAAGGGACTAACCAACATTAAAAGACCACATTTGCAAGTAGATAATGATTGCGTTTGAAGGAAATTAGCTTTTGCTCCTGTCTTTTGATCGGAAGTTTGGAAGGGTACATATAATAAGCAGAGCTCTACTGACATAAACTCAACAATCCCGAGTAATTCTCTTTTTAAAAATTATGAGGGGAACACAAAACTACAAATATTGTCTCTCAGGACAGACACAGAAAGGGGGTGATCTTAAGTCCCTTTTTTTATGGAGGGCATCCTTGTTCACTCTCCTTTGAAGACCGTGGCATCTATCATTTTTAAAAATATATTTTTTAATAATATGTTTTTTTAAAAATTATAAAACTGCAATACAAAAAACATACGCAAAAAAATACCAACTTCCCAACAAAGTTTAAATAAAAAGAACTGTACTTAAGGAACTTGTTAATAAAACATCAATCCCTGGACAGCATACAAACAGACATGCGGCATCTAGGGGGAGAATTCCCTATGCAATGGGATGCATTGTACTTCTATGGACGGTCACAGTACCCCCATGAGCTTGTCTCAATTTAAAAATACAGTAATCTGGCATCAAACCTGGGTTTGCAAACAAGGCCTCCAAGAAGGGGAAATAAGCACCCTTCTGCTTGGGGAAACCCAATTATGCTGGAAAGACTTTTAAGATCCATGGAAGCTCAGCCATTTCCCCCTTGGGCAGTGGTTAAATGCCTGTACTGCAGGGAAAACTGTGCTCGCGACCTGGGGTTAATCCTGGGTAGCAGGTCAAGGCTGACTCAGCCTTCCATCGTTTTGAGGTCATAAAATGAGTACCCAGCTTGCTAGGGGTGGGGGGGATGCAAAGTTAGGCTGCATACTGTAATTAAACTGTGAACCCCGAAAACTAGTTGAAGTGTTATGGGGTGGTACATGAGCAGAACACTTTTTGCTTTTTATTTCTAAAAATTTACATCTATACTTATACATTTAAATATGCACCCTTTTATCTTGATCTCTCCTGGAAAAGCAAAAGGGGGAGGTCATTTTTTTAGGAAGCAGTTCCCAGAGGCCAGTAATGAGTCCCGTTGAGCTGGCAATCATTCCATATCAAGTGACAATGCACCCTAGAAGATGCCCTTTTCATCCGCCTCCTGCATGGATATATTCTTACAAAACATCTCTATAGATGCTATGACGTAAATCTGAATTTTATTGGCCGGACAGCTATTCCCTGGCTCCCGCTTCTGCATGCCCTGACAGTAAGGCAAAATACATCATGCGCCCTCCAGCATCCAGATAGAACCCCTTTCATCAGATGGGCTTCCCACAGACAACCATCTTGATGCATTGTGAACGACATGCTGGACAGGAAAGGCCATTGGTCTGATCTAGAATGGCTCTTTTCATGTTCTTGAAAACCAGAGCTTGGGAAAGTTCCTGTTTTGCCTAAGACCCAGAACCCCCCGGCCCCCACTAGCTTTTCAAGCCTTGTGAAGTCAACATTTGACATTTGGCTGCAAAAGTCGAATCAACATCCTTTCTCCACGTCTAGTGGAAACATGGCGAGGGCAGGGCCACGAAGCACTTCTGTCTTAATAGCTATCAGCCAATCCATAAGCTTGCTGCCCTTAGCCAGGGGCCCCATTGCAAATACAAAAAAAAAAGCAAAATATACATAAGCTCAGCAGGAGAACAGTACTTGTGAATCTTTATAGTTATTAAACAACTCTTTTAAAGAACATCCAAATTGAAAAAAAAATAAAAATGCAGGTCTGCCATATTTTCATTCTATCCACGGTTTTAACGTTTTCAAATGATCAATCTTCCTCGTGTCTAATGCTAACAGGTTTGAAATGCTGTTTTAAATGTCTTTTCCGGCTCTCTAACTGGTACAGTGTAACCTGGCAAGATATATATTTCCTGTTTGTGACAGAGCAGGAAAATTACAATGCTTTTTTGCTAGCCACCATCTTTGTTTTGTCACAAAATGGGATAATACACATCTCTAAAGTAGTCTAAAGTGATTCTTGGTTGCATCAACAGAACCATAGTGTCTAATCAAGGGATTGATAGTACCACTCTATTCTGCTCTGATCAGACTCCACCTGGAGTACTGTGTCCAGTTCTGTGTTGCCTCAATTTAAAAAGATGTTTGACAACCTCGAGGGGGTGCAGAGGAGGGCAACCGGATGGGTTGAGGGTCTGGAAGAAATGTCTTATGAGGAACGGCTTAGGAACTGGGAATGTTTAGCCTTTCAAAAAGAAGGCTGGGGTGGGGATAGATAGCTATGTTTAAATGTTTGAAAGGATTCATATTGAAGGGGGAACAGGTTTGTTTTCCATGGCTTCAGAAACTAGGACACGGGGCAAGGTTTCAAACTACAGGAAAAGAGATTTCATTTGAACGTTAGGAAGAACTTCATGATGGTTAGAGCTGTTCGGCAATGGAAAATCTGCCACGGTGGGTGGTGAGTCTCCTTCTTTGGAGGTTTTTTAAGCAGGGCTGGATGGCCATCTGTCGGGAGCCCCTTGATGGGGTTCCTGCATGGCAGGGTTGGCTGGAGGGCCCCTTGAGGTCTCTTCCACTCTATGATTCTATGATTCAGTCTCTACTGATGAACAGGGGTCAGTACTGCATACATAGTACTAATAATACTATACAATAAAGGATATTACATCTTTTGAACAATCATTTTCGAATATATACTGTTATTTTAGGGAAAGGTAACGCTATGTGCCTTTTTTTCAGGTAAGCAGATGTTGAAACCTTGGTTTTTTTGCAAAGGCTTTTTCAAGGGCTTAAAAGTGATTGCTGGTAGATATTTTGAAATTTGGCGATCCTCTTAATATATGTGAAACATCAGGAAGAACCTTTATATTAATGGCTTGTAAAAAATAGAAAAAATAATTGCTTGATTAAAGCTGCATTGTTAACGAAGTACTGGATGGCTACTTTGTTATTGGAACTGAATGCAAATTCATTCGTGCCAACCTAGCACATTTAGATTTTCAAAACAAAATCTCCTTCCTCCTCTGCCTTATTGGTACTTACACTTGTTGGGATGTCTGAAAGTCTTCCTGTCATTCAGTCTATAAAACCAGCCTGCCCAACAGGTAGACCTCGGGCTAAGTAGCCCGTGAAGGGTTAAAAAGTAGCCGCCAGCCATAAGTTGAAAAAGTGAGGGGTAAATTTCCACCCTTCTCTCCCCCATCCCAAGGACCACCCAGCAAAGTTCTGGGTCTCCCAAAACCCACTGTCCAGCCGAGAGGGCAGTTCAAGGGCCATGGTGCATTGAAATATGTTCCCTCCAAACAGATTAATTGGTTTTCGATGCATTCCTATGGGAAACCACTGCTCTACTTACAAAGGTTTTCACTTTTGAGCATGTGCTCGGAACGGATAAAATTCTTAAGTAGAGGTTTAGTGTAGTAGCACTCAGGCACTTTTGTCCGGGAAAAAATAGACCTTGGCCTTGTTCAAAGTTGAACAACCCTGCTATATACCAATAATGAATCGGGCTTGGATATGTATCACTGGATATGATAAGATTAAGCCTGCCTCTGCTCACTCTCAACAAGGCAGCCCCGAATAAATTTAGACCAGTGTATTTTTTTTTCTTGAGAGCCCTTTTTTAAGTATTCTGAATTTGCTAATGCCAGCATCACTCCTTATCTTGGGTCCAAAATTTTAGTTATGCCACTGCCTTCTCCAACAAGGATTTTAATGAGATTTCTGCACTAATGCCACTCCCTAAAGAAAAAAAGTTCTGTAATGCTGGGAAAGATCGAAGGCAAAAGGAAAAGAGGAAGACAGAGAATGAGATGGGTTTGGACGGTGTCATCGATGCAACCAATATGAATTTGACAAAACTCCGGGAGCAGTGGAGATAGGAAGGCCTGAGAGCTTGGTCCATGGGTCACGAAGAGTCGGACACGACTGAATGACTGAAACAACAACAACAACAACAACAAAAAAAAAGAGCTCAAAATCTGTTGAAATACTTCTAGTAACAATCAATATAATTCATTATAATGCAAACTCCAATTTAATTTAATACCTAAGTATTTGGACAATATATACTGCTGAAAGTAGATGTCTACTTGTGCATCATATGTCATTTCCCAAAAGTGGTTGGAATTATTACAACCTCACTGCTACCGTTCTAGGTTTGTTGGGAGGGCCCCTTTTTGGTTCGGGTAATGTCAGTCATAACAGCATTAACCAATAAGAGTAGGGCCCCAGTATCCATGATTCAGTTACCCAGAGCCAAAACCCAGCTCGGTGAGTTCCTTGGCATTAGTTAGACTCAGTTCTGTAAGCTGCCTTTTTAGGCTTGGTAATTGCTGAAAGAAGCATATAAATTTGAAAAAAAACAGCAGCGTGGCTACAGAGTAGTAAGGGAAAAAGAGAACAAACCAAGAGAAAACCATTCTATATTGCTGCTACATAAAAGCCAGGGGCAGAGTTGATAGGACGACTGTCAAACTCCCACTCTATGGCTGTTCCTTCAAACATTGTTTAAAAATTTTTTATTTTATTTTTTGAGGGTCCTCTCGCCTGCCTTTTAAAAATACCTTTGGCCCTACGCACAAGAAAATCCCTATGAAACAGATGTCAAAAGAACCCCCTTGAGGAGGAAAGCAGAAAGAACATCAGAACATAATTGGGAAAAAAACTGTGTGGTCTCCAAAAACAAGACAAATGAAGGAACAGGTAATACCTTTGTAGACTTTTAAAAAAGAAAAAAAAAAAGAAAAAAAAAGCAACAGCAGGCACTACTTTTGATGGTCATTCATCTTCCCCAGGCTGTGCTCCAAGATTTTGTGGGTGCTCAGAAAAATTATATTTTAATCGAAGTTTCATGGGGGTTTTCTGTGCCAAGGAGCTTCTTAAGGTGCGTTCCGGAGCCAGTCTGCAAACAGCTGGTGGCTGTCTGTGTGTATGGATTTCAACTCTTTGTTGGGAATTAACTCACCAACTCTTCATAAATAGCAGCCCAAGGAATCTTCTTCCACCTTGTTTTGCTCCCCTTCTCTTCTTTTGAAATGAAAGTTATTTTGGCTGGGGGAAAAGGCAATGCAGCCATTTTGGAAGAGTTGGGAGCAAATTCCAAACAAACCCTGCCTGAGAGGAACTGACGTGGGATCGCCATAGGTCCGAGGGATTTGGCAGCACACAGCTACAACAAAACCGACGGCACACATGTTCCTCCAAAAGGGAAATGCTCCCTCCCTCTGACTGGCAAATGGCAAGCAAGATGGCTGATGTGAGACCCCAATAACCAAAAAGTAGGACAGGAGCTTGTACAAATTACTTCAGAGAGGTTACAAACCCCAGAATCCTCCACCTAGCATGCACAGACTTCCCCCCCCCCCCTAACATATGGGTTCATGTAAATTCAGGGGAAAGCCCCACCAGGGGCCCTGCTTCTACAAAAATTTGTGATGGTCAACAAATTCTGCCTAAAGGGTCAGACCGGGGAGCCCCCCAATATTTGAAGGCCCCCCTTGCAAAAGGCAGCTGATATCCTAAATAAAGCACAAAGGGCCATTTTATAAAGCCGGTCTATGTTCCCCTGCAGTTCTTCTTCTATTACATGTAGAGATTGGAGAAGAGGCTTCTATCTTTAGCATCAACGCCTTAAGCTTATTCCATTATTTCTTTCTGAAAGCTTTTGAAGTGTGTAAATGCCCTCCATCTTCCTCAGCTAAGCAAAACCTGTAGTCCCTAATCTAATTATTCTACATTAGGCAGCACTTTTTTTTTATTTGAACATCTCTACCCTTGAAGTGGCTTGCCAAATTAAACACTGAAACAGCAAAATCAAACATCTAAAAAGTATAAAAAGCAGTATTGACTATGAGATCAGCGGAATTTTAAAACAAAATATCATTAAAAGCAAAAATGTAAAATATTAAAAAAATTGTTTAAAGAAAAAGAGAAGTGGGAAAAACACTGATGAGTTTTACAGGCATCAATTAGCACTTTAAACTGAGCCCAAACCAGAAACCTGTAGGGAGAATATGATCATATAACTTGTTTCACTCCTCCTACTCTGTTCAGCATACTACTATCTGAGATTTTTTACTAAACTTCAAAAGTAATCTCCCCACACATGTTTAAATATTATAATTATTTAATTTTAATAGAAGCTTTTGGGAAGTAGTTAAATTGCAGTATGCAGTCAAGACCTTGCTCACCACCTGATCCCTAGCCCAATGGATTCAGGTAGATGGCTCAAGTTTTATTCAGAATTCCATCCTTTTTAAAGTCGTGAACTGAGCACCCAGCTTACTGGGGATTCAGTGGTACCCGCATAACTAAATTGTAAACTGCTCAAGGGGGCTTTAAGCAGCACACTTTGCTGTGCATTTATCATGCTTACAATTGACCAAGTAAAATCAGTGGAACTTAAATTCTCTGAATAATTAAATTCATAAATTTAACAGGGTGCTGTAAGTAATTCTTTTTAAAAAAAAACTGGATGCAATGCATTTTTCAGCATCTTCTTTTTAATTAGTGTATTTCCCGTAAAATTGTGTCAAATACATATTTAAATGGAAAACACCTTTAAAACTACAGTAATACCTGGTATAAGAGCATTTTTCAAACAAGCAAACAATTTTTTTTTTCTAAATTTTGCCATGACAACAAGCAATGTATTGTTTAAAGCATGGAGCAGGGCACATGATCACAAGTGGCCAATGGTGGCTCTCCCCCTCCCTCCCTCCCTCCCCCTGTTGCTTGCGGGGGACTGTCGGAATATTCTGTTTTTAGGCAGCTTCCAAAGCAGAGGGAGGAGATTGGAATACAAGTCTCCCTTGCACCACCCAGGAATGTCAGGTTAGGGTTTTATTTTTCTACATAATTATATTTTTATTTAATTTGTTTTCAACATTCTTCCCCCCCCCCCCCCAAGCCATTTCTAGTCATGGCCAGCTAATCAACCGGGGTGTGTGTGTGTGTGTGTTTTGTGTGTGTTGTGTGTGGGGTGTGTGGTTTGGGGTGTTTTTTGGGCTAAAATTTCACTTTGTTATTGTCCCAACAGAGCAGATTTGCACCAGGCCCCCTAACCATGGTGTGGACGTAGACTTCTAGCCAACCTCTTTTGTGAGTTGTGGCATTTTGTGTCTACAGTATATGGTCTATGGGACCCCAAAATGAATCATCTGAGTTTCCATTGTTTCTTATGGGGAAATTTGCTTTGAGATAAGAGTGTTTTGTTTTATAATTATGTTTCTGGAACAGATTATGCTCACAAACCAAGGTATTGCTGTAGCAAGTTTTATTGGGCACTAGCAAATGTACCTTGCTTTACCAGAATTGGAAACCCAATTGGAAACCCCTCACTCTTTCCTTGCCCCAGAGTTTCCACCCCAACCCTGTTTCCATCCACACACTCGATATCCAGTTCACCTGCCACCCTGGAATAAAGCTCCCATTCAGAAGTCTAAGGATACAAAATTGATTATTATGTTCATTCTCCAAAAGGAAAAAGATCTCAAAAATGCCATTGGTATGGAACACTCAGCAGCAGAGTCTACCTAATACAGCCATGTCCAAACTTTGGCCCTCCTGATGTTTTGGACCACAACTCCCAGAATTCTAAGCTTAGAATGCCAATGAGAAAGGGCTGTGGGATTTGTGGTGCAAACCATCTGGATGGCCGAAGTTTGGACATGCCTGACCTAATGTCTATGACCAGATAGTTTTTCAAACCCAATGGGGCTCTGGGAAAACCAATAATTAGTAGCAGTGATGCAAAATTTAGCGATTTTTGTTCTTCCTGCTTTGGAGATCTTCCAGGACAGGAAACAAAACTTTTGAAAATATTTATAGCATATACGGCATGGAATATTTCAAAGGCAGAACTGGGCCAGTACACAACAGCTTATATCAAACTTCTTGGTCTTTAAGATACCACAAGCCATCACTGAATTTGCTGCAAGAGGCAAACTGGCTTACCCCATTGTATTTAGTTGTGTATTTTAATAGCGGCTTCTCACAAAATACATGTTTAAATACACATGTTAATGTGAGTAAAGTGAGAACTATGTCTGATTCACAGCATTTGGAGAAGTGGAAAAATCTCCAGATAATTAAAACATAACCCACACAATTACTCTCATCATGGACTTCACTAGAGGAATTTTCAAAGATGAAATTTTCCAACTGTTTGGGTTAAAAGTGGATTGCTGCAATCATAAACTGGGATTCTTTGCAACATAATCTTCTACTTGAGCTATTTTACAATGGAGAGACTTGAATTTTAATCCAAAAAGAGCACCAGTTAGCTGTTGTGGGTTTTTCGGGTTGTTTGGCTGTGTTCTGGAAATTTTTCTTCCTGACGTTTCACCAAACTCTGTGGCCAGCATCTTCAGAGGGCAAGGAGCTCAGGGAACTAGGAATTATCTTTGTTTTACATGCAAAGTCTATTTCTACAAGTAAGCTTTGCAGTCTTTCACAGACTTCTTTCAAGCAAAGCTATGGCTTCAGACCAACATTTATTTAATGGAAATAATGTGGCAAGCTGCCACACAACAGGATTTAGCTTGCACTGGGGCTCAGGTATGGAACTTACTTTAAAGCTCCAAGCCAGTACAGAGAGAACTCCTAGTTCCCTGAGTTCCTTGCCCTCTGAAGATGCTGGCCACAGAGACTGGAGAAATGTCAGGAAGAAAAACTTCCAGAACACGGCCAAACAGCCTGAAAAACTCACAACAGCTATCAGATCCCGGTCATGAAAGCCTTCAAGTCTACATCAGTTCCCAAACTTGAGTCCCTAAATGTTCTTGGATGACAACTCCCAGAAATCCTGGCCAGCATGGGCACTGGTGAAGTCTTCTGGGAGCTTCAGTCCAAAAACACCTAGGAACCCAAAGTTGGGAACCACTGTTCTACATACAATGTCTATTTCTACAAGTAAGCTTTGCAGTCTTTCACAGACTTCTTTCAAGCAAAGCTATGACTTCAGACCATCATTTAGTGGAAATAATGTGCCAAGCTGCCACACAACAGGATTTAGCTTGCACTGGGGCTCAGGTATGGAGCTTGCTTTAAAGCTCAAAGCTAGAAGATTCAGGTAAATGCCTGTAAGCATATGCATGCACATGTACACACAGAGGACATATTCAGATAATGAAACTAGGGGGATTAGTTGGGCCAGGGAATGAGAGATGTAGCATTTCTCTCTTTGAGAATAAAACATGCTTTACAAAATATGGACATAACATTGAACAGTGGCTTCCAGCTTTGGATGTTCTTGGACTACAACTCCCAGAAACCTAGCACAGCTAGTGGTGAAGGCTTCTGAAAACCAGAAGTGGATTCATGGCAAATGGACTTCTTTTCTTGTTAGGTTGAAACATTTCACTACTCATCCAAGTATCTTTGTGAGTCTAAGGAAGGTTGGCAGGAGACCTCCAATTCATACTCCACCTTGGTTTCACTTCACCCTGGTCTGAATAGGCTGGTTAGAGGGACAATGGCCATGTCTTTGTGAAAGTCACACCTCCACAGCCCCTCCCAACACCCATTTAGCATGTGTCGTGAGCAGTGGCCTAAGTCTTTCACCTCCTTTTTTTATCATGCCAGTCTTTCATCTATCCCAATACAAATCAGGACCACATTATGCCTCTACCATTGAGGCCACTGCTAACCCCAATCCACACCAAACTTTCATGGTAGGATGCCTCCCTCCAGATTTGGTGTCTCTAGGTGTCTTTGGGGCCATTTCATAGCATTTTAAAGTGGAGACAAATTGATTTGTCAGTTCATCAATTTGTCACTGAAAATTCATCAATTCGTTGATTTGTCACTTCATTAAGCCAAATGAATCACAAAATCACAATTTTTAAAAATTGTTCCCATTGCTAGTATTGATTGCAAGTTTCACGTTGTTTGTAGAGCTCACAACAAATCTCCAGGTTTTACAGTAATAAGCATTTTTTTTTGGAACCCCCCAAAAACCAACCAAACAACCAACCAAACTAGGCCCATGAAGACTAAGCATGGCTGGTGCTCATAGAATCCTGATTGTTGACGGGAAGAAATATTATAGGATGGAAAGCTCCCTGACTCTTGGTTCATTCACATCCCTTCAGCACCTCTATCCACATGAGTGCAACTGTTGAAATGGAGAACAGCATTTTCAGTTCTCAGACTATTGGGAAAGGTCATGCTTAAATTCAAAATGTGCAGGTCACTGATCTCTTTTTTAAAGACATGAAAGAAATGCCAAGATCAATTTGACTGGGCAATAGGCAAATGTTTTAAATCTCATTTTCAGAGAAACTGCCAACATATTGCAAACCACTCTTCAAGATGGAAACCATCTCAGAGTTCTGTTACAATCCTGTGTAGTCTCTTGAGATCTATTATAATAAAAATTATATTATGGTCTCAAAAGAAGACAGGAACCTGTGAATATTATACAATATGGGTTTAAAATGTTCATATAACCTGTAAGCATTATTAGATTATATAACCCTACTAAAGAGAGGTGGGTGATAGCAAGAATATTAAGATGAGTCTTAGAAAATTTTATGAGTCTGTAGAGATGTACATGACTACAGCAATGCACATCTCTTTGCCTGGGGTGGGGGAATAATTCTGCTATTGGTTAAGTTATTCTCCACCCACCTACCTGCTAATTAATTTTGCATGAGCTCCATCGTGATGGAGGGGAATTAATGCTAGAAAGTATCTGAGTTCTTCTTCACCTATTGTTCTTTCACAGGGTATATCCTAGGGCTTTCCCCCATATGGCTTATACAAAGGTCCCCTCCCCCCCCCAAAAAAAACCCCAGACATGAATAAATAAAATATGCTACACCAGACACATTGATTCGGACTTCAGTGAGACAATATTTTAGTACATGATGTTATTCTCTAAAGCAGGTAGTGAGAAGAGATGCTAATCAACAATTATTGGTTTTATTAAACTTTGATCCTCGTTTAGGCCCTATTCTCTTATGCATAAGGATGTATGGTGATCCCTGCCAGGTTAGATTATAAATCAACTTAGTCCAGCATTCTGTTCACACAATGTCTAAAGGAAGGCCGAAAAATACATGATTTTAACAGCACGTTTCCATACATATTCTTCTGCAGCTGGTACCTGAGGGTACATTGCTTCTGATACTGGATTAATCCCAGCAGGTATGAATAGATTTAGGTATGAATATTTCTACCCCTTTTTTAAAACCCTCCCCACTGCTAGCCATCACTACAACCCTGTAGCAGCAAATTTGACAGGTTAACTATGGACTATGTGCAGGAGGTGTTTTGATTATTTTTCCTGGCTCTTTCCCTATTTAACTTGAGTTGAGTGCCACTGATGACGGAAGAGGGGAAACCACCTTCCCTTATCCACTCTTATAACATCATCATGCTTAAGTGCATGCAGTTTTAGTGTTCCTTTGAAAAACATGTTTACAGTGAAAAGTGGAACGAATTGCAGCTGTTCAATACCAACAACAGATGGCTTTCTCATACTGGTATGATGAGATCCTAAACTCAATAATTACAGTCATAGAACTACAGTAAAAACCTGGAAGGGCCCTTATGTATCATTGGGTCCAGCCACTGGATACCAGAATTAGTGGTGTTTATCTGGATTGTACCGTTAATGTTAAGACCTTTGGGCATTTCTAGAGGTAGTTATTGTCTCCCCTCCAAATGAAAAAGGATGTTTAAACCAACTGGTCTGAGGCAGAGCTGTTGTTCTGCTTGAGACACAAGAGGTGCTGGCACCTGTTTGCTACTCCACTTACAGAAACCAACGGGCCTGAAAGTAGAATTTTACTTCAGCACTGATGGTGGGATCCTGATTTTGGGGGCCAGGACTAGCTGCGTGTCATAAAAACCTCAGTGGCAACCAAACCAAGGTTAGTGCTGATCCCCGGATCTCTGCTGCCTCTCTTTCCCTAAAAACAGAGCTGGCCCTGACAGGTCAGTCAAATCCTTCCACATTTCTTCAAAACTTAACAAACAGTTCCAGAATTATGTCCTCCCCTTGCACATCCAAAGAGAAAGATGGGTGATCCCTTCACCTCTTGTTCTGAAAATTTATATTGAAGCAAAATAAGCAGGGGAAAAGAGGGCACAAGGCAGCTTATACCCAGCCCCGTTTTGTTCGCCTCACTTGCACAAAACTAAATGGCGCCAGCTTTCTTCCCTCAGCTCAGTTTTGCTCTCTTCAGCTGCCCAAAGCCCAATATTGCACGAAACCATATTGCATAATAAGGCAGTTTATTCTGTCTCCCATTCCCATTCAACGCAGGTAGGTGAAGTCTTCGCCACCGCGTCCATCCCCACTTTAAAAAAACAACAACAATGGAAGCTTCCTCACCAAGGGCCGCGTGGCTGCCTCTTGCTCTCCCTTCCTGATCAACAACAAAGGAGACAGCAAATGAGCCATCATCAAAATAGCCACCCCCCAAAAAAAATCTCAACGGGAATCGAAACGCAATCTCTCTCTCTCCGCCCACCCACCCCCATCATCATCCACATCCAGCTTCTACTACGTCGCTCAAGATTTATTCGTGATCATAACATGGGGGGGGGGATTGTACGATCCTCCACCAGCCCTCTTTGGGGAGCAACTGCTACCTGTTTGCAACCTGCTAAGATTAGAGGGGCGGCGGCGCACGGTTTGTGTGTGGGGGGGGGACGGACCGCTTTGGGGGCTCTGGATCCAGGCCGAGGGAGGGCAGTACTGGAAGAGATCGGTCGCCCCCCCCCACCCCCCCACCCCAACTCCACCCTCGAGGCCACCCCTTAGGAAAGGGGCTATGCCGCCACCCAACTTACCCCCAACATCCCTCCCTACATGCACGCACCCCATCCTTCCACACACACACACACACACACACACACACACACACACACACACACACACACACACACACACACACACACACACACACACACACACACACGCGCTGACCTGCGCAGCCATGAAGGACAGATCCATGGTGCTGATGGATCGGGAGCCGCTCCGGCTGCTGCTGCTGAAGGTGCTGCTGCTGCTGCTGCTGCTGCTCCGGATCGAGCTGGTGGCCAGGCTGCTGTTCCCGACGCGGACGCCGACGGCGGCCCCCGGTGTGGAAGCGCCTCGCGGAGGGGGCGGAGGGAGAAGAGCCTCCCCCAGCGGCAGCTTGGGGCGCGTTACCAATTCCAGCTCCTCCGGAGGGCGGCGGAGCCCGCGCGGGTGCCCGGCTGTCCCCAGTTTGCCACCAACATGGTCTGCCCAGAAAGCGCGGAAGGTAAGGAAGGCGGCGGCGGCGGCGGCGGCGGCAGTAACTCACCCCAACAAGGGAGCTCGCCTGCCCGCTCTCCTCTCGAGCCGAGCGGGAGCTCCCCGTCGGCGCCCGGTGCCTCCTTCGCCCTCGCCCGGGCACGCCCCCTGCCCGCCCCGGTGGCTCAGGCAGCGCAGACGGAGAGGGCAGCTCGCCGCCTTTCCCCCCCTCCAAAGAGGGCTTCTGCCTCCCGTGAGGGAGCCTTTCCACCCGCCCCAGGGCCCGCCACGACCACCCCCCTCCGCCCCGCCTCCACGAAGGCTCCTCCCCATCCCACCGGAGATGGACGAGTTAATTAAATTAATTTATTAATTTCCTTCTCTCCATGGCAGGGTGCCTGACCTCGCAAGCTGTCTTCCACCGACCAGAATTTCAGACGGGTTGTTTCCCTCCCCCAATATTTTTTACCCCATCTTTTCTCCTTCGAAAAGGACCCAAGGTGGCTTCCGATAACAATGAGGGACAACATACAGCCCAGAAGAATTCAGACATATTCGAGTTAAGAACAGGGAATTAGAAGAGGCATCATGCAACATTAAAAAGGTAACATTAAAGCTACCAAGAGCAGGCAAAAAATGAAATAAAATAAAATAAAATAAGAAGGAAAAAGAAAAATTCCATTATGAGAGATGGAAACTAGCATGGAAAATGCTGTTGTTCTTATGAGATCACCAAGGTGGTGATCTCCTTGGAAAAGGACCCAAGGTGGCTTACAATAATAATGAGGGACAATATTCAGCCCAGAACAATTAAAAATATACTCAAGTTAAGAACAGGGAATTAGAAGAGGCATCCTGCAACATTAAAAGGTAACATTAAACTACCAAGAGCAGGCAAAAAAGAAAGAAAGAAAGAAAGAAAAGTTTCCTGTGTTTTTATTTATTTTATTTTGAATATTTCCCCCCACCTTTCTCCTTGGAAAAGAACACAAGGCGGTTTACAATAATGGGAGACAATATACAGCCCAGAAGATTTAGGACATATTCAAGTTTAAGTACAGGGAATTAGAAGAGGCATCTTACAATAATTAAAAGCTAACATTAAAGCTGCAAAGAGCCAATAGGCAAAAAAAACAATCTATTATGAGGTATGGAAACTAGGAAAACACTGGTGTTCTTATGAGATTAGTCAATGCAATCATATATGGTAATCCATCTAAAAGACAAATAATAAGTAGTAGTACATCATTCAGGGAAAGCTTGCTGGAAGAGGAAGCTCTTTGCCTACTTCTGGAAAGACAGCAGAGATGGGGTCCTGA
>JAWVWN010006381.1:0-115951 GCA_037367305.1 Phrynocephalus vlangalii | reverse complement strand
CAAATTGATTCTGGTTTCTGTAATCTTAAAAAGATTTGTGTGGAAGTAAGTTGAACAGAGAAGGATGCATCTCACGTGTGTGTCTTGTTTCATGATTCATGTAGTGAATAAGCTATCCCTATCTCTATGAGAAATATAAGTAGACTACAAAATGTAATGCTGTAATGCTTTCTTTCTAAGCATTCAATATAAGGATTATAATATGTAGAAGACAAGTAGTTTAAGTAAAGTTAGGCATTTAATGTCGAAAGTATTATGAGAGAAATCATGCACATCAAGGGTGTCTGTAATTAATAAGCTTTATCTATAAGAAATATAAGTAGACTACAAATTGTTTGTGGAAGTGCTGAACTTTTCAGATTAATTATATTCAAAGGGTTTGGGTTTGGTTTCGGGTTAGGGTTCGGGTTCGGGTTTGGGTTCAGGTTGGGTTTGAGTTTGGGTTCGGGTTTGGTTTAGGGTTAGGGTTAGGGTCCGGGTCTGGGTTCGAGTTAGGGTTTGGGTTCAGGATAGGGTTTGGGTTTGGGTTCTGGTTCTGGTTCTGGTTCTGGTTTGGGTTTAGGTTCTGTTTCTGGTTCTGGTTCGGGTTCGGGTTTGAATTTGGATTTGGGCTTGGGTTCGTGTTCGTCTTCGTGTTCGGGTTCGGGTTCGGGTTAGGTTTTGGGTTTGGGTTTGGGTTCAGGTTAGTGTTCGGGTTCACGTTCGTTGTAGTGTTCGCTTTAGGGTTCACTTTAGGATTATGGTTAGGATTCAATTTCATGTTCGGGTTCAGGTTAGGGTTTGGGTTTGGGTTCTGGTTCAGGTTCAGGTTCAGGGTAGTTGTTCGCGTTAGGATTAAAGTTAGGATTAGGGTTCTGGTTCGGGTTAGTGTTAGGGTTCCTTTTCAGGTTCGGTTTCGGTTTCGGCGTTCGGTTCAGGTTAGGGTTAGGATTTGGGTTCGGGTTAGGGTTAGGGTTCGAGTTCGGGTTTTATATTTCTTTAAGAGACAGCTTATTAATTATAGAAACACTTGATGTCCTATACATATCATATTATTTTGTCCTTATACTGAAACAGGACACACACGTGACATGCATCCTTCTTCTCTGTTCAACTTACTTCCACACAAAACTTTTTAACATTACAGAAAGCAGAATCAATTCTTGTTATCTATTTCTCATAATTCTATTAAACAAAGCTTTTGAGCAGTTGACAAATTATATGCATCCATTTGCTTATGAAAATTTCTGCAGTTCCACAAACAATTTGTGGAATAAGCTTTCTCTATAAGAAATATAAGTAGACTACAAATTGGTTGTGGAACTGCTGAACTTTTCAGATTCTGTATATAAAAAGGATTTTAACTTCACATACACCACAACAAAATGCATAGTCTGCTGAACTTAACAAATTCCTTACAAACAAAGGGTTTTTGCTTTACAAACAACAAACACGCTTAGCATCTCTTTTATACACTTTTTAGCTATATACATACTAAGTGCATCATTCGGCTCTCCTTATCATGTTCTTCATATTCAATGGTTTTTGGCATCACATATAGCCCAGAAAAACTCCTTGTCTTCAACCTAACATATTCCTTATATACAAAATGTTTTTAACAGAATATACCTTAGAAACACCTTGTCTTGTAATTTTTATATTGGAATTGTTCTGAAGAATATTTTAAAAATCTTTGTATATAAAAGCTTTGGGTTCAGGTTAGGGTTTATGTTTGGGTTCTGGTTCTGGTCTCTTGGTTTGGGTTTGGTTTGTTCTGATTCGCGTTTGAGTTTGGATTTGGGTTTGGGTTCGTGTTTCTGTTCGTGTTCGTGTTCGTGTTCGGGTTCGGGTTAGGGTTACGGTTAGGATTAGGGTTAGGTTTTGGGTTTGGGTTTGGGTCTGGGTTCTGGTTAGTGTTCGGGTTCACGTTCGGGGTAGTGTTCACTTTAGGGTTCACGTTAGGATTAGGGTAAGGATTCATCTTCATGTTTGGGTTCAGGTTAGGGTTTGGGTTTGGGTTCTGGTTCTGGTTCTGGATCGGGTTCGTGTTTGAGTTTGGATTTGGGTTTGGGTTCTTTTCGTCTTCGGATTCGGGTTCGGGTTTGGGTTAGGTTTTGAGTTTGGGTTTGGGTTCTGGTTAGTGTTCGGGTTCACGTTCGGTGTAGTGTTCGCTTTAGGGTTCACTTTAGGATTATGGTTTGGATTCAATTTCATGTTCGGGTTCAGGTTAGGGTTTGTGTTTGGGTTCTGGTTCAGGTTCAGGTTCAGGGTAGTTGTTCGCGTTAGGATTAAAGTTAGGATTAGGGTTCTGGTTCGGGTTAGTGTTAGGGTTCCTTTTCAGGTTCGGTTTCGGTTTCGGCGTTGGGTTCAGGTTAGGGTTCGGATTTGGGTTCGGATTTGGGTTAGGGTTAGGGTTAGGGTTCGAGGTCGGGTTTTATATTTCTTAAAGAGACAGCTTATTAATTATAAAAACACTTGATGTCCTATACATATCATATTATTTTGTCCTTATACTGAAAGAGGACACACACGTGACATGCATCCTTCTTCTCTGTTCAACTTACTTCCACACAAAACTTTTTAACATTACAGAAAGCAGAATCAATTCTTGTTCTCTATTTCTCATAATTCTATTAAACAGAGCTTTTGAGCAGTCGACAAATTATATGCATCCATTTGCTTATGAAAATTTCTGCAGTTCCACAAACAATTTGTGGAATAAGCTTTCTCTATAAGAAATATAAGTAGACTACAAATTGGTTGTGGAACTGCTGAACTTTTCAGATTCTGTATATAAAAAGGATTTTAACTTCACATACACCACAACAAAATGCATAGTTCTGCTGAACTTAACAAATTCCTTACAAACAAAGGGTTTTTGCTTTACAAACAACAAACACGCTTAGCATCTCTTTTATACACTTTTTAGCTATATACATACTAAGTGCATTATTCGGCTCTCCTTATCATGTTCTCATATTCAATGGTTTTTGGCATCACATATAGCCAGAAAAACCTTGTCTTCAACCTAAATATTCCTTATATACAAAATGTTTTTAACAGAATATACGTAGAAACACCTTGTCTTGTAATTTTTATATTGGAATTGTTCTGAAGAATATTTTAAAAATCTTTGTATATAAAGGCTTTGGGTCAGGTTAGGGTTCACGTTTGGGTTCTGGTTTGGTTTCTGGTTTGGGTTTGGTTCTGGTTCGGGTTTGAGTTTGGATTTGGGTTTGGGTTCGTGTTTGTGTTTCGGGTTCGGTTCGGTTCGTGTTAGGGTTACGGTTAGGGTTAGGGTTAGGTTTTGGGTTTGGGTTTGGTTTGGGTTCTGGTTAGTGTTCGGGTTCACGTTCGGGGTAGTGTTCACTTTAGGGTTCACGTTAGGATTAGGGTAGGATTCATGTTCATGTTTGGTTCAGGTTAGGGTTTGGGTTTGGGTTTGGTTCTGGTTCTGGTTCGGGTTCGGGTTTGAGTTTGGATTTGGGTTTGGGTTCGTGTTCGTCTTCGGTTCGGGTTCGGGTTGGGTTAGGTTTTGGGTTTGGGTTTGGGTTCTTGTTAGTGTTCGGGTTCACGTTCGGGGTAGTGTTCGCTCTAGGGTTCACTTTAGGATTAGGGTTAGGATTCATTTTCATGTTCGGGTTCAGGTTAGGGTTTGGGTTTGGGTTCTGGTTCAGGTTCAGGTTCAGGGTAGTGTTCGCGTTAGAATTAAAGTTAGGATTAGGGTTTTGGTTCTGGTTAGTGTTAGGGTTCCTTTTCAGGTTAGGTTTCGGTTTCGGCGTTGGTTCAGGTTAGGGTTGGATTTGGGTTGGGTTAGGGTTAGGGTTCGGGTTTGGGTTTTTTATTTCTTAAAGAGACAGCTTATTAACACTTGATGTCCTATACATATCATATTATTTTGTCCTTATACTGAAACAGGACACAGACGTGACATGCATCCTTCTTTTCTGTTCAACTTCCACACAAAACTTTTTAACATTACAGAAAGCAGAATCAATTCTTGTTATCTATTTCTCATAATTCTATTAAACAAAGCTTTTGAGCAGTTGACAAATTATATTCATCCATTTGCTTATGAAAATTTCTGCAGTTCCACAATAAATTTGTGGAATAAGCTTTCTCTATAAGAAATATAAGTAGACTACAAATTGGTTGTGGAACTGCTGAACTTTTCAGATTCTGTATATAAAAAGGATTTTAACTTCACATACACCACAACAAAATGCATAGTTCTGCTGAACTTAACAAATTCCTTACAAACAAAGGGTTTTTGCTTTACAAACAACAAACACGCTTAGCATCTCTTTTATACACTTTTTAGCTATATACATACTAAGTGCATTATTCGGCTCTCCTTATCATGTTCATCATATTCAATGGTTTTTGGCATCACATATAGCCCAGAAAAACTCCTTGTCTTCAACCTAACATATTCCTTATATACAAAATGTTTTTAACAGAATATACCGTAGAAACACCTTGTCTTGTAATTTTTATATTGGAATTGTTCTGAAGAATATTTTAAAAATCTTTGTATATAAAGGCTTTGGGTTCAGGTTAGGGTTCACGTTTGGGTTCTGGTTCTGGTTCTGGTTTGGGTTTGGGTTCTGGTTCGGGTTTGAGTTTGGATTTGGGTTTGGGTTCGTGTTTGTGTTCGGGTTCGGGTTCTGGTTCGTGTTAGGGTTACGGTTAGGGTTAGGGTTAGGTTTTGGGTTTGGGTTTGGGTTTGGGTTCTGGTTAGTGTTCGGGTTCACGTTCGGGGTAGTGTTCACTTTAGGGTTCACGTTAGGATTAGGGTAAGGATTCATGTTCACGTTTGGGTTCAGGTTAGGGTTTGGGTTTGGGTTTGGGTTCTGGTTCTGGTTCTGGTTCGGGTTTGAGTTTGGATTTGGGTTTGGGTTCGTGTTCGTCTTCGGGTTCGGGTTCGGGTTCGGGTTAGGTTTTGGGTTTGGGTTTGGGTTCTGGTTAGTGTTCGGGTTCACGTTCGGTGTAGTGTTCGCTTTAGGGTTCACTTTAGGATTATGGTTAGGATTCAATTTCATGTTCGGGTTCAGGTTAGGGTTTGGGTTTGGGTTCTGGTTCAGGTTCAGATTCAGGGTAGTTGTTCGCGTTAGGATTAAAGTTAGGATTAGGGTTCTGGTTCGGGTTAGTGTTAGGGTTCCTTTTCAGGTTCGGTTTCGATTTCGGCGTTGGGTTCAGGTTAGGGTTCGGATTTGGGTTCGGATTTGGGTTAGGGTTAGGGTTAGGGTTCGAGTTCGGGTTTTATATTTCTTAAAGAGACAGCTTATTAATTATAGAAACACTTGATGTCCTATACATATCATATTATTTTGTCCTTATACTGAAAGAGGACACACACGTGACATGCATCCTTCTTCTCTGTTCAACTTACTTCCACACAAAACTTTTTAACATTACAGAAAGCAGAATCAATTCTTGTTATCTATTTCTCATAATTCTATTAAACAAAGCTTTTGAGCAGTTGACAAATTATATGCATCCATTTGCTTATGAAAATTTCTGCAGTTCCACAAACAATTTGTGGAATAAGCTTTCTCTATAAGAAATATAAGTAGACTACAAATTGGTTGTGGAACTGCTGAACTTTTCAGATTCTGTATATAAAAAGGATTTTAACTTCACATACACCACAACAAAATGCATAGTTCTGCTGAACTTAACAAATTCCTTACAAACAAAGGGTTTTTGCTTTACAAACAACAAACACGCTTAGCATCTCTTTTATACACTTTTTAGCTATATACATACTAAGTGCATCATTCGGCTCTCCTTATCATGTTCTTCATATTCAATGGTTTTTGGCATCACATATAGCCCAGAAAAACTCCTTGTCTTCAACCTAACATATTCCTTATATACAAAATGTTTTTAACAGAATATACCGTAGAAACACCTTGTCTTGTAATTTTTATATTGGAATTGTTCTGAAGAATATTTTAAAAATCTTTGTATATAAAAGCTTTGGGTTCAGGTTAGGGTTTATGTTTGGGTTCTGGTTCTGCTTTTCGTTTGGGTTTGGGTTCTGGTTCTGCTTCTGATTCACGTTTGAGTTTGGATTTGGGTTTGGGTTCGTGTTTGTGTTCGTGTTCGTGTTCGTGTTCGGGTTCGGGTTAGGGTTACGGTTAGGATTAGGGTTAGGTTTTGGGTTTGGGTTCTGGTTAGTGTTCGGGTTCACGTTCGGGGTAGTGTTCACTTTAGGGTTCACGTTAGGATTAGGGTAACGATTCATGTTCATGTTTGGGTTCAGGTTAGGGTTTGGGTTTGGGTTCTGGTTCTGGTTCTGGATCGGGTTCGTGTTTGAGTTTGGATTTGGGTTTGTGTTCGTGTTTGTGTTCGTGTTCGTGTTCGTGTTCGGGTTCGGGTTCGGGTTACGGTTAGGATTAGGGTTAGGTTTTGGGTTTGGGTTTGGGTTTGGGTTCTGGTTAGTGTTCGGGTTCACGTTCGGGGTAGTGTTCACTTTAGGGTTCACGTTAGGATTAGGGTAACGATTCATGTTCATATTTGGGTTCAGGTTAGGGTTTGGGTTTGGGTTCTGGTTCTGGTTCTGGATCGGGTTCGTGTTTGAGTTTTGATTTGGGTTTGGGTTCGTGTTCGTCTTCGGGTTCCGGTTCGGGTTTGGGTTAGGTTTTGGGTTTGGGTTTGGGTTCTGGTTAGTGTTCGGGTTCACGTTCGGTGTAGTGTTCGCTTTAGGGTTCACTTTAGGATTATGGTTAGGATTCAATTTCATGTTCGGGTTCAGGTTAGGGTTTGGGTTTGGGTTCTGGTTCAGGTTCAGGTTCAGGGTAGTTGTTCGCGTTAGGATTAAAGTTAGGATTAGGGTTCTGGTTCGGGTTAGTGTTAGGGTTCCTTTTCAGGTTCGGTTTCGGTTTCGGCGTTGGGTTCAGGTTAGGGTTCTGAATTGGGTTCGGGTTAGGGTTCGGGTTAGTGTTAGTGTTCGGGTTCGGGTTCGGGTTCGGGTTTTATATTTCTTAAAGAGACAGTTTATTAATTATGGAAACACTTGATGTCCTTTACATATCATATTCTTTTGTCCTTATACTGAAAGAGGACACACACGTGACATGCATCCTTCTTCTCTGTTCAACTTACTTCCACACAAAACTTTTTAACATTACAGAAAGCAGAATCAATTTTTGTTATCTATTTCTCATAATTCTATTAAACAAAGCTTTTGAGCAGTCGACAAATTATATGCATCCATTTGCTTATGAAAATTTCTGCAGTTCCACAAACGATTTGAGGAATAAGCTTTCTCTATAAGAAATATAAGTAGACTACAAATTGGTTGTGGAACTGCTGAACTTTTCAGATTCTGTATATAAAAAGGATTTTAACTTCACATACACCACAACAAAATGCATAGTTCTGCTGAACTTAACAAATTCCTAACAAACAAAGGGTTTTTGCTTTACAAACAACAAACACCCTTAGCATCTCTTTTATACACTTTTTAGCTATATACATACTAAGTGCATCATTCGGCTCTCCTTATCATGTTCTTCATATTCAATGGTTTTTGGCATCACATATAGCCCAGAAAAACTCCTTGTCTTCAACCTAACATATTCCTTATATACAAAATGTTTTTAACAGAATATACCGTAGAAACACCTTGTCTTGTAATTTTTATATTGGAATTGTTCTGAAGAATATTTTAAAAATCTTTGTATATAAAGGCTTTGGGTTCAGGTTAGGGTTTACGTTTGGGTTCTGGTTCTGGTTCTGGTTTGGGTTTGGGTTCTGGTTCGGGTTTGAGTTTGGATTTGGGTTTGGGTTCGTGTTTGTGTTTGTGTTCGGGTTCTGGTTCGTGTTAGGGTTACGGTTAGGGTTAGGGTTAGGTTTTGGGTTTGGGTTTGGGTTTGGGTTCTGGTTAGTGTTCGGGTTCACGTTCGGGGTAGTGTTCACTTTAGGGTTCACGTTAGGATTAGGGTAAGGATTCATGTTCATGTTTAGGTTCAGGTTAGGTTTTGGGTTTGGGTTTGGGTTCTGGTTCTGGTTCTGGTTCTGGTTCTGGTTCTGGTTCGGGTTTGAGTTTGGATTTGGGTTTGGGTTCGTGTTCGGGTTTGGGTTAGGTTTTGGGTTTGGGTTTGGGTTCTGGTTAGTGTTCGGGTTCACGTTCGGTGTAGTGTTCGCTTTAGGGTTCACTTTAGGATTATGGTTAGGATTCAATTTCATGTTCGGGTTCAGGTTAGGGTTTGGGTTTGGGTTCTGGTTCAGGTTCAGGTTCAGGGTAGTTGTTCGCGTTAGGATTAAAGTTAGGATTAGGGTTCTGGTTCGGGTTAGTGTTAGGGTTCCTTTTCAGGTTTGGTTTCGGTTTCGGCGTTGGGTTCAGGTTAGGGTTCGGATTTGGTTTCGGGTTAGGGTTAGGGTTCGAGTTCGGGTTTTATATTTCTTATAGAGACAGCTTATTAATTATAGAAACACTTGATGTCCTATACATATCATATCATTTTGTCCTTATACTGAAAGAGGACACACACGTGACATGCATCCTTCTTCTCTGTTCAACTTACTTCCACACAAAACTTTTTAACATTACAGAAAGCAGAATCAATTCTTGTTATCTATTTCTCATAATTCTATTAAACAAAGCTTTTGAGCAGTTGACAAATTATATGCATCCATTTGCTTATGAAAATTTCTGCAGTTCCACAAACAATTTGTGGAATAAGCTTTCTCTATAAGAAATATAAGTAGACTACAAATTGGTTGTGGAACTGCTGAACTTTTCAGATTCTGTATATAAAAAGGATTTTAACTTCACATACACCACAACAAAATGCATAGTTCTGCTGGACTTAACATATTCCTTACAAACAAAGGGTTTTTGCTTTACAAACAACAAACACGCTTATCATCTCTTTTATACACATTTTAGCTATATACATACTAAGTGCATCATTCGGCTCTCCTTATCATGTTCTTCATATTCAATGGTTTTTGGCATCACATATAGCCCAGAAAGACTCCTTGTCTTCAACCTAACATATTCCTTATATACAAAATGTTTTTAACAGAATATACCGTAGAAACACCTTGTCTTGTAATTTTTATATTGGAGTTGTTCTGAAGAATATTTTAAAAATCTTTGTATATAAAGTATATGAAAAGTTAAGCAAAAGAATGCATAAAATTTGTCTACTGCTCAAAAGCTTTGTTTAATAGAACCATGGCAAGTAGAAAACAAGAATTGATTCTGGTTTCTGTAATCTTAAAAAGATTGGTGTGGAAGTAAGTTGAACAGAGAAGGATGCATCTCACGTGTGTGTCTTGTTTTATGATTCATGTAGTTAATAAGCTATCCCTATCTCTATGAGAAATAGAAGTAGACTACACAATGTAATGCTATAATGCTTTCTTTCTAAGCATTCAATATAAGGAATATAATATGTAGAAGACAAGTAGTTTAAGTAAAGTTAGGCATTTTTTGTAAAAAGTATGATGAGAGTAATCATGCACATCAAGTGTGTCTGTAATTGATAAGCTTTATCTATAAGAAATATAAGCAGACTACAAATTGTTTGTGGAAGTGCTGAACTTTTCAGATTATTTATATTAAAAGGGTTTGGGTTTTGTTTCGGTTTCGGGTTCAGGTTCAGGTTCGACTTCAGGTTCAGGTTTTAGGGTTAGGATTCAGGTTTCGGTTAGGGTTCGGGTTCAGATTTGAGTTTGAGTTTGGGTTCGGGTTTGGTTTAGGGTTAGTGTTAGGGTCCGGGTCCGGGTCCGGGTTCGAGTGAGGGTTTGGGTTCAGGTTAGGGTTTGGGTTTGGGTTCTGGTTCTGGTTCTGGTTTGGGTTTAGGTTCTGGTTCTGGTTCGGGTTTGAGTTTGGATTTGGGTTTGGGTTCATGTTCGTCTTCGGGTTCGAGTTCGGGTTAGGGTTAGGTTTTGGGTTTGGGTTTGTGTTCTGGTTAGTGTTTGGGTTCACATTCGGGCTAGTGTTCGCTATAGGGTTCACTTTACGATTAGGGTTAGGATTCAGGTTCATGTTCGGGTTCAGGTTAGGGTTTGGGTTTGGGTTCTGGTTCAGGTTCAGGTTCAGGGTAGTTGTTCGCGTTAGGATTAAAGTTAGGATTAGAGTTCTGGTTCGGGTTAGTGTTAGGGTTCCTTTTCAGTTTCGGTTTCGGGTTCAGGTTAGGGTTCGGATTTGGGTTTGGGTTTGGGTTCGGGTTAGTGCTAGGGTTCGGGTTCGGGTTTTATATTTCTTTAAGAGACAGCTTATTAATTATAGAAACACTTGATGTCCTATACATATCATATTATTTTGTCCTTATACTGAAAGAGGACACACACGTGACATGCATCCTTCTTCTCTGTTCAACTTACTTCCACACAAAACTTTTTAACATTACAGAATTCCGCAACGTTCCTGGATCGGCGCCCCGGCGCCAATCCGGAATGTCGAAAAAATGCACCTGGAATTCCGCGACGTTCCCGGATCGGCGCCCGGGCACTGACCTGGGAATGTCGGAAAATGCGTCCAGAATTTCGAGGCCTTCCCGGATCGGCGCCCCGGCGATGACCCGGGAATATTGGAAAACGCGTCCGGAATGCCGCGGCCTTCCACGTTCTGCGTCCCGGAGACGACCCGGGAATGTCTGAATACGCGTCCGGAGGTCCACGGCCTTCCCGGATCGGCGCCCCGGCACCGACCCAGGAATGTCGGAAACCGTGTCCGGCATTCCGGGGACTTCCCGAATCGGCGCCCCGGCCCCGACCCGGGAATGTCAGAAAACGCGTTCGGAGTTCCGCGGCCTTCCCGGATCGGTGCCCTGGTGACGACCCGGGAATATCGGAAAACACGTTCGGAATGCCGCGGCCTTACCGGATCTGCGTCCCGGTGATGACCTGGGAATGTTGGAAAACACATCCGGAATTCCGCGGCCTTCCCGGATCTGCGTCCCGGTGCTGACCCGGGAATCTCGGAAAATGCGTCCGTAATTCCGCAGTGTTCCCGGATGGGTGCTCCAGCGCCGACCCGGGAATGTCGAAAAAATGCGCCCGGAATTCCGCGGTGTTCCCGGATGGGCTCCCCGGCGCCGACAAGGGAATGTCGGAAAACGCGCCCAGAATCCTGCGGTGTTCCCGAATCGGCGCCCCGGCGCCGACCCGGGAATATCGGAAAACACGTCCGGAATGCCGTGGCCTTCCCAGATCTGCGTCCCGGCAACGACCCGGGAATGTCAGAAAACGCGTCCGGAATTCCGTGGCGTTCCCGGATCGGGGCCCCGGCGCCGACCCGGGAACGTCGGAAAAAAACACGTCCGGAATTCGGCAGCGTTCCCGGATCGGGGCCCCGACGACGACCCGGGAATGTCGAAAAAATGCGTCCGGAACTCCACAGCGTTCCTGCATCGGGGCCCCGACGACGACCCGGGAATGTCGAAAAAATGCGCCCTGACTTCCGCGGCGTTCCGGGATGGGCGCCTCGGCGTCGACCCAGGAATGTAGAAAAAATCCACCCGGAATTCCGCGACGTTCCCGGATCGGCGCCCCGGCGCCTATCCGGAATGTTGAAAAAATGCACCTGGAATTCCGCGACGTTCCCGGATCGGCGCCCGGGCACCGACCCGGGAATGTCGGAAAATGCGTCCGGAATTTCGTGGCCTTTCCGGATCGGCACCCCGGCCCCGGCACGGGAATGTCAGAAAACGCGTCCGGAGTTCCTCGGCCTTCCCGGATCGGCGCCCCGCCCCGACCCATGAATGTCAGAATACGCGTCCGGAGTTCCGCGGCCTTCCCGGATCGGCGCCCCGGCGACGACTCGGGAATATCGGAAAACGCGTCCGTAATTCCGCAGCGTTCCCAGATGGGCGCCCCAGCGCCGACCCGGAAACGTCAAAAAAATGCGCCCGGAATTCCGCGGCGTTCCCGCATGGGCGCGCCGACGCTGACCCGGGAATGTCTAAAAAATGCGCCCTGACTTCCGCGGCGTTCCGGGATGGGCGCCTCGGCGCCGACCCGGGAATGTAAAAAAATCCGCCCGGAATTCCGCGACGTTCCCGGATCGGGGGCCCGGCGCCTTCCCCGGAACGTCGGGAAAAAACGCGTCCGGAATTCCGCGGCGATCCCAGATCGGGGCCCTGGCGCCGACCCGGGAACGTCGGGAAAAAACGCGTCCGCAATTCCGCGGCGTTCCCGGATCGGGGCCCCGGCGCCGATCCAGGAAGTTCGGGAAAAAACGCATCCGGAATGACGCGGCGTTCCCGGATCGGGGCCCCGGCGCCAATCCAGGAAGTTCGGGAAAAAAACGCATCCGGAATTCCACGGCGTTCCAAGATGGGCGCCTCAGTGCCGACCCAGGAATGTAGAAAAAATCCGCCCGGAATTCCGCGACGTTCCCGGATCGGCTCCCGGCCACCGACCCGGGAATGTTGGAAAATGCGTCCGGAATTTCGTGGCCTTCCCGGATCAGCACCCCGGCCCCGACCCGGGAATGTCAGAAAATGCGTCCAGAGTTCTCCTGCCTTCCCGAATCGGCGCGTCGGCGACGACCCGGGAATTTGGGAAAACGCATCCGGAGGTCCACGGCCTTCCCGGATCGGCGCCCCGGCGCCGACCCAGGAATGTCGGAAAACGCGTCCGGCATTCCGGGGGCTTCCCGGATCGGCGCCCCAGCCCTGACCCGGGAATGTCAGAAAACGCGTTCGGAGTTCCACGGCCTTCCCAGATCTGCGTCCCGGCGATGACCTGGGAATGTTGGAAAACACGTCCGGAATTCCGCGGCCTTCCCGGTTCTGGGTCCCGGCGCCGACCCGGGAATGTCAGAAAACGCGTTCGGAGTTCCGCGGCCTTCCCGGATCGGCGCCCCCGCAACGACCCGGGAATATCGGAAAACGCGTCCGGAGTTCTGCTGCCTTCCCGGATCGGCGCCCTGGCGACGACCTGGGAATATCGGAAAACACATCCTGAATGCCGCGGCCTTCCCGGATCTGCGTCCCGGCGACGACCCGGGAATGTCGGAAAACGCGTTCGGAATTCTGCGGCTTTCCCGGATCGGCGCCCCGGCCCCGACCCGGGAATGTCTGAAAACAAGTCCAGAGGTCTACGGCCTTCCCGGATCGGCGCCCCGGCTCTGACCCAGGAATGTCGGAAAACGCGTCCGGCATTCCGGGGACTTCCCGAATCGGCGCCCCGGCCCCGACCCGGGAATGTCAGAAAACGCGTTCGGCGCCGACCCGGGAATGTCTAAAAAATGCGTCCTGACTTCCGCGGCGTTCTGGGATGGGCGCCCCGGCGCCAATCCGGAATGTTGAAAAAATGCGCCTGGAATTCCGCAAAGTTCCCGGATCGGCGCCCGGGCACTGACCCAGGAATGTCGGAAAACGCGTCCGGCATTCCGGGGACTTCCCGGATCGGCGCCCCGGGCCCCGACCCGGGAATGTCAGAAAACGCGTTCGGAGTTCCGCGGCCTTCCCGGATCGGCGCCCCGGCAACGACCCGGGAATATTGGAAAACACGTTCGGAATGCCGCGGCCTTCCCTGATCTGCGTCGCGGCGATGAACTTTGAATGTTGCAAAACACATCCGGAATTCCGCGGCCTTCCCGGATCTGCGTCCCGGCGCCGACCCGGGAATCTCGGAAAATGCGTCGGTAATTCCGCAGTGTTCCCGGATGGGTGCCCCTGCGCCGACCCGGGAATGTCGAAAAAATGCGCCTTGACTTCCGCGACGTTCCGGGATGGGCACCTCAGTGCCAACCTAGGAATGTAGAAAAAATCCGCCCGGAATTCCGTGACGTTCCCGGATCGGCGCCCGGCCACCGATCAGGGAATATCGGAAAATGCGTCCGGAATTTCGTGGCCTTCCCGGATCAGCACCCCGGCCCCGACCCAGGAATGTCAGAAAGCGCGTCCGGAGTTCTGCTGCCTTCCCGGATCGGCGCCCCGGCGACGACTCGGGAATATCGGAAAACACGTCCGAAATGCCGGGGCCTTCCCGAATGGGCGTCCCGGCGAAGACCCCGGAATGTTGGAAAAGACGTCCGGAATTCTGCGCCGTTCCCGGATGGGCACCCCAGCGCCGACCCGGAAACATCAAAAAAATGCGCCCGGAATTCCGCGGCGTTCCCGGATGGGCGCCCCGGCGCCGACCCGGGAATGTCTAAAAAATGCGCCCTGATTTCCGTGGCGTTCCCGGATGGGCGCCCCGGCGCCGACCCGGGAATGTCTAAAAAATGCGCCTGGAATTCCGCGGCGTTCCCGGATGGGCGCCCCAGCGCCGACCCGGAAACATCAAAAAAATGCGCCCGGAATTCCGCGGCGTTCCCGGATGGGCGCCCCGGCGCCGACCCGGGAATGTCTAAAAAATGCGCCCTGATTTCCACGGCGTTCCGGGATGGGCGCCCCGGCGCCGACCCAGGAATGTCGGAAAACGCGTCCGGCATTCTGGGGACTTCCCGGATCGGCGCCCCGGCCCCGACCCGGGAATGTCAGAAAACGCGTTCGGAGTTCCATGGCCTTCCCGGATCGGCGCCCCGGCAACGACCCGGGAATATCGGAAAACACGTTCGGAATGCCGCGGCCTTCCCTGATCTGCGTCGCGGCGATGAACTTTGAATGTTGGAAAACACATCCGGAATTCCGCGGCCTTCCCGGATCTGCGTCCCGGTGCCGACCGGGAATGTCGAAAAAATGCGCCCGGAATTCCGCGGTGTTCCCGGATGGGCTCCCCGGCGCCGACCTGGGAATGTCGGAAAACGCGCCCAGAATCCTGCGGTGTTCCCGAATCGGCGCCCCGGCGCCGACCCGGGAATGTCAAAAAAAGTGTCCGGAATTCCACGGCGTTCCCGGATCGGTGCCCTGGCGCCTACCCGGGAACGTTGGGAAAAAACGCGTCCGGAATTCCGCGGCGTTCCCGGATCGGGGCCCTGGCGCCGACCCGGGAACGTCGGGAAAAAACGCATCCGGAATTCCGCGGCGTTCCCGGATCGGGGCCCCGGCGCCGATCCAGGAAGTTCGGGAAAAAACGCATCCGGAATTCCACGGCGTTCCAAGATGGGCGCCTCAGTGCCAACCTAGGAATGTAGAAAAAATCCGCCCGGAATTCCGCGACGTTCCCGGATCGGCGCCCGGCCACCGACCAGGGAATGTCGGAAAATGCGTCCGGAATTTCGTGGCCTTCCCGGATCAGCACCCCGGCCCCGACCCGGGAATGTCAGAAAGCGCGTCCGGAGTTCTGCTGCCTTCCCGGATCGGAGCCCCGGCGACGACTCGGGAATATCGGAAAACACGTCCGAAATGCCGGGGCCTTCCCGAATGGGCGTCCCGGTGAAGACCCCGGAATGTTGGAAAAGACGTCCGGAATTCTGCGCCGTTCCCGGATGGGCACCCCAGCGCCGACCCAGAAACATCAAAAAAATGCGCCCGGAATTCTGCGGCGTTCCCGGATGGGCGCCCCGGCGCCGACCCGGGAATGTCTAAAAAATGCGCCCTGACTTCCGCGGCGTTCCGGGATGGGCGCCTCGGCGCCGACCCGGGAATGTAGAAAAAATCCACCCGGAATTCCGCGACGTTCCTGGATCGGAGCCCCGGCGCCAATCCGGAATGTAGAAAAAATGCGCCTGGAATTCCGCGACGTTCCCGGATCGGCGCCCGGGCACTGACCCGGGAATGTCGGAAAATGCGTCCAGAATTTCGTGGCCTTCCCAAATCGGCGCCCCGGCGACGACTCGGGAATATCGGAAAATGCGTCCGTAATTCCGCAGCGTTCCCAGATGGGCGCCCCAGAGCCGACCCGGAAACGTCAAAAAAATGCGCCCAGAATTCCGCGGCGTTCCCGGATGGGCGCCCCGGTGCCGACCCGGGAATGTCTAAAAAATGCGCCCTGACTTCCGCGGCGTTCCGGGATGGGCGCCTCGTCGCAGACCCGGGAATGTAGAAAAAATCCACCCAGAATTCCGCAACGTTCCTGGATCGGCGCCCCGGCGCCAATCCGGAATGTCGAAAAAATGCGCCTGGAATTCCGCGACGTTCCCGGATCGGCGCCCGGGCACTGACCTGGGAATGTCGGAAAATGCGTCCAGAATTTCGTGGCCTTCCCGGATCGGCGCCCCGGCGATGACACGGGAATATTGGAAAACGCGTCCGGAATGCCGCGGCCTTCCCAGATCGGCGCCCCACCCCCGACCTGGGAATGTCTGAAAACGCGTCCGGAGGTCCACGCCCTTCCCGGATCGGCGCCCCGGCACCGACCCAGGAATGTCGGAAACCGCGTCCGGCATTCCGGGGACTTCCCGGATCGGCGCCCCGGCCCCGACCCGGGAATGTCAGAAAACGCGTCCGGAGTTCCGCGGCCTTCCCGGATCGGCGCCCCGGCGCCGACCCGGGAATATCGGAAAACACGTTCGGAATGCCGCGGCCTTCCCGGATCTGCGTCCCGGTGATGACCAGGGAATGTTGGAAAACACATCCGGAATTCCGCGGCCTTCCCGGATCTGCGTCCCGGTGCTGACCCGGGAATCTCGGAAAATGCGTCCGTAATTCCGCAGTGTTCCCGGATGGGTGCTCCAGCGCCGACCCGGGAATGTCGAAAAAATGCGCCCGGAATTCCGCGGTGTTCCCGGATGGGCTCCCCGGCGCCGACAAGGGAATGTCGGAAAACGCGCCCGGAATCCTGCGGTGTTCCCGAATTGGCGCCCCGGCGCCGACCCAGGAATGTCGGAAAACGCGTCCGGAATTCCGGGGACTTCCCGGATCGGCGCCCCGGCGACGAACCGGGAATGTCGGGAAACACATCCAGAATTCCGCGATGTACCTGATTGGGTGCCCTGGCGCCGACCCGGGAATGCTGAAAAAATGCGTCCGGAATTCTGCGGCGTTTCCGCATCGGGGCCCCGACGATTACCCGGGAACGTTAGGAAAAAACGCGTCCGGAATTCCGCGGCGTTCCCGGATCGGGGCCCTGGCGCCGACCCGGGAATGTCAGAAAACGCGTCCGGAATTCTGCGGCCTTTCTGGATCGGCGCCCTGGCACCGACCCGGGAATGTCGAAAAAATGCGCCCTGACTTCCGCGGTGTTCCGGGATGGGCTCCCCGGCGCCGACAAGGGAATGTCGGAAAACGCGCCCGGAATCCTGCGGTGTTCCCGAATTGGCGCCCCGGCGCCGACCCGGGAATATCGGAAAACACGTCCGGAATGCCGCGGCCTTCCCAGATCTGCGTCCCGGCAACGACCCGGGAATGTCAGAAAAACCGTCCGGAGTTCCGCGGCATTCCCGGATCGGGGCCCCGGCGCCGACCCGGGAAGGTTGGGAAAAAACACGTCCGGAATTCGGCAGCGTTCCCGGATCGGGGCCCCGACGACGACCCGGGAATGTCGAAAAAATGCGCCCGGAATTCCGCGGCGTTCCCGGATGGGCGCCCCGGTGCCGACCCGGGAATGTCGAAAAAATGCGCCCGGACTTCCGCGGCGTTCCCGGATGGGCGCCTCGGCGACAACCTGGGATTGTAGAAAAAATCCGCCCGGAATTCAGCGGCGTTCCCGGATCGGCGCCCCGGCGCTGACCGGGAATGTCGAAAAAATGCACCCGGAATTCTGCGACGTTCCCGGATTGGCACCCGGGCACCGACCCGGGAATGTCGGAAAACGCGTCCGGAAACCCGCGGCCTTCCCGGATCGGCGCCCCGGCCCCGACCCGGGAATGTCTGAAAACGCTTCTGGACGTCCACGGCCTTCCCGGATCGGCGCCCCGGCGCCGACCCAGGAATGTCGGAAAATGCGTCCGGAATTCCGGGGACTTCCCGGATCGGCGCCCCGGCGACGAACCGGGAATGTCGGGAAACACATCCAGAATTCCGCGATGTACCTGATTGGGCGCCCTGGCGCCGACCCGGGAATGCTGAAAAAATGCGTCCGGAATTCTGCGGCGTTTCCGCATCGGGGCCCCGACGATTACCCGGGAACGTTAGGAAAAAACGCGTCCGGAATTCCGCGGCGTTCCCGGATCGGGGCCCTGGCGCCGACCCGGGAATGTCAGAAAACGCGTCCGGAATTCTGCGGCCTTTCTGGATCGGCGCCCTGGCACCGACCCGGGAATGTCGAAAAAATGCGCCCTGACTTCCGCGGTGTTCCGGGATGGGCGCCTCGGCGCCGACCCGGGAATGTCTAAAAAATGCGCCCTGATTTCCGCGGCGTTCCGGGATGGGCGCCTCGGCCCCGACCCGGGAATGTCAGAAAATGCGTCCGGAGTTCTCCTGCCTTCCCGGATCGGCGCGTCGGCGACGACCCGGGAATGTCGGAAAACACATCTGGAATGCCACGGCATTCCCGGATCTGCGTCCCGGCGACGACCCGGGAATTTGGGAAAACGCATCCGGAGGTCCACGGCCTTCCCGGATCGGCGCCCCGGCGCCGACCCAGGAATGTCGGAAAACGCGTCCGGCATTCCGGGGACTTCCCGGATCGGCGCCTCGGCCCTGACCCGGGAATGTCAGAAAACGCGTTCGGAGTTCCACGGCCTTCCCGGATCTGCGTCCCGGCGATGACCTGGGAATGTTGGAAAAAACGTCCGGAATTCCGCGGCCTTCCCGGATCTGCGTCCCGGCGCCGACCCGGGAATGTCGGAAAACGCGTCCGGCATTCCAAGGACTTCCCGGATCAGCGCCCCGGCGACGACCCGGTAATCTCGGGAAACATGTCCAGAATTCCGCGACGTACCCTAATGGGCGCCCTGGCGCCGACCCGGGAATGCTGAAAAAATGCGCTCAGAATTCCGCGGCGTTCCCGGAGTGGCGCCCCGGTGCCGACCGGGAATGTCGGAAAACTCGTTCGTAATTCCGCAGTGTTCCCGGATGGGTGCCCCGGCGCCGACCCGGGAATGTCGGAAAATGCGCCCAGAATCCTGTGGTGTTCCCGAATCAGCGCCCCGGCGCCGACCCGGGAATGTCGAAAAAACGCATCCGGAATTCCGCGGCCTTCCCGGATCGGCGCCCCGGCGACGACTCGGGAATATCGGAAAACGCGTCCGGAGTTCCGCGGCCTTCCCGGATCGGCGCCCCGGCGACGACTCGGGAATATCGGAAAACACGTCCGGAATGCCGGGGCCTTCCCGGATCTGCGTCCCGGCGAAGACCCATGAATGTTGGAAAAGACGTCCGGAATTCTGCGCCGTTCCCAGATGGGCGCCCCAGCGCCGACCCGGGAATCTTGGAAAACGCGTCCGTAATTCCGCAGCATTCCCAGATGGGCGCCCCAGCGCCGACCCGGGAATGTCAAAAAAATGCGCACGGAATTCCGCATTGTTCCCGGATGGGCGCCCCGGCGCCGACGCGGGAATGTCGAAAAAATGCGCGCAGACTTCCGCGGCGTTCCGGGATGGGAGCCTCGGCGCCGACCCGGGAATGTAGAAAAAATCCGCCCGGAATTCCGCGACGTTCCCGGATCGGCTCCCCGGCGCCAATCCGGAATGTCGAAAAAATGCGCCCGGAATTCCGCGAAGTTCCCGGATCGCCGCCCGGGCACCGACCCGGGAATGTCAGAAAATGCGTCCGGAATTTCATGGCCTTCCCGGATCGGCACCCCGGCCTCGACCCGGGAATGTCAGAAAACGCGTCCAGAGTTCCGCGGCCTTGCTGGATCGGCGCCCCGGCGACGACCTGGGAATGTTGGAACACACGTCCGGAATTCCGCGACGTTCCCGGATGGGCGCCCCGGCGCCGACCCGGGAATCTCAGAAAACGCGTCCGGAATTCCGCAGCGTTCCCAGATGGGCGCCGCAGCGACGACCCGGGAATGTCAAAAAAATGCGCCCGGAATTCCGCGGCGTTCCCGGATGAGCGCCCCAGCGCCCACCCGGGATTGTCGAAAAAATGCGCCCTGACTTCTGTGGCGTTCTGGGATGGGCGCGTTCCCGTATCGGCGCCCCGGCGACGACTCGGGAATATCGGAAAACACATCCGTAATGCCGGGGCCTTCCCGGATCTGCGTCCCGGCGACGACCCGGGAATGTCGGAAAACACGTCCGGAATTCCGCAGCATTCCCAGATGGGCGCCCCAGCGCCAACCCGGGAATGTCGAAAAAATGCGCCCGGAATTCCGCGGCGTTCCTGGATGGGCGCCCTGGCGCCGTCCCGTGAATGTCGAAAAAATGCGCCCTGACTTCCGCGGCGTTCCGGGATCGGCGCCTCGGCGCCGACCCGGGAATGTAGAAAAAATGCGCCCGGAATTCCGCGGTGTTCCCGGATGGGCTCCCCGGCGCCGACAAGGGAATGTCGGAAAACGCGCCCGGAATCCTGCGGTGTTCCCGAATCGGCGCCCCGGCGCCGACCCGGGAATATCGGAAAACACGTCCGGAATGCCGCGGCCTTCCCAGATCTGCGTCCCGGCAACGACCCGGGAATGTCAGAAAAACCGTCCGGAGTTCCGCGGCCTTCCCGGATCGGGGCCCCGGCGCCGACCCGGGAACGTCAGAAAAAAACACGTCCGGAATTCGGCAGCGTTCCCGGATCGGGGCCCCGACGACGACCCGGGAATGTCGAAAAAATGCGCCCGGAATTCCGCGGCGTTCCCGGATGGGCGCCCCGGTGCCGACCCGGGAATGTCGAAAAAATGCGCCCGGACTTCCGCGGCGTTCCCGGATGGGCGCCTCGGCGACAACCCGGGATTGTAGAAAAAATCCGCCCGGAATTTGGCGACGTTCCCAGATCGGCGCCCCGGCGCTGACTGGGAATGTCGAAAAAATGCGCCCGGAATTCCGCGACGTTCCTGGAGCGACACCCGGGCACCGACCCGGGAATGTCGGAAAACGCGTCCGGAATTCCGCGGCCTTCCCGGATCGGCGCCTAGGCCCCGACCCGGGAATGTCTGAAAACGCATCCGGAAGTCCAAGGCCTTCCCGGATCGGCGCCCCGGCGCCGACCCAGGAATGTCGGAAAACGCGTCCGGAATTCCGGGGACTTCCCGGATCGGCGCCCCGGCGACGAACCGGGAATGTCGGGAAACACATCCAGAATTCCGCGATGTACCTGATTGGGCGCCCTGGCGCCGACCCGGGAATGCTGAAAAAATGCGTCCGGAATTCTGCGGCGTTTCCGCATCGGGGCCCCGACGATTACCCGGGAACGTTAGGAAAAAACACGTCCGGAATTCCGCGGCGTTCCCGGATCGGGGCCCTGGCGCCGACCCGGGAATGTCGGAAAACGCGTCCGGAATTCTGCGGCCTTTCTGGATCGGCGCCCTGGCACCGACCCGGGAATGTCCAAAAAATGCGCCCTGACTTCCGCGGTGTTCCGGGATGGGCGCCTCGGCGCCGACCCGGGAATGTCTAAAAAATGCGCCCTGATTTCCGCGGCGTTCCGGGATGGGCGCCTCGGCCCCGACCCGGGAATGTCAGAAAATGCGTCCGGAGTTCTCCTGCCTTCCCGGATCGGCGCGTCGGCGACGACCCGGGAATGTCGGAAAACACATCTGGAATGCCACGGCATTCCCGGATCTGCGTCCCGGCGACGACCTGGGAATTTGGGAAAACGCATCCGGAGGTCCACGGCCTTCCCGGATCGGCGCCCCGGCGCCGACCCAGGAATGTCGGAAAACGCGTCCGGCATTCCGGGGACTTCCCGGATCGGCGCCCCGGCCCTGACCCGGGAATGTCAGAAAACGCGTTCGGAGTTCCACGGCCTTCCCGGATCTGCGTCCCGGCGATGACCTGGGAATGTTGGAAAACACGTCCGGAATTCCGCGGCCTTCCCGGATCTGCGTCCCGGCGCCGACCCGGGAATGTCAAAAAAATGCGCACGGAATTCCGCATTGTTCCCGGATGGGCGCCCCGGCGCCGACGCGGGAATGTCGAAAAAATGTGCGCAGACTTCCGCGGCGTTCTGGGATGGGAGCCTCGGCGCCGACCCGGGAATGTAGAAAAAATCCGCCCGGAATTCCGCGACCTTCCCGGATAGGCTCCCCGGCGCCAATCAGGAATGTCGAAAAAATGCGCCCGGAATTCCGCAAAGTTCCCGGATCGGCGCCCGGGCACCGACCCGGGAATGTCGGAAAATGCGTCCGGAATTTCGTGGCCTTCCCGGATCGGCACCCCGGCCTCGACCCGGGAATGTCAGAAAACGCGTCCGGAGTTCCACGGCCTTGCCGGATCGGCGCCCCGGCGACGACCCGGGAATGTTGGAAAACACGTCCGGAATTCCGCGACGTTCCCGGATGGGCGCCCCGGCGCCGACCCGGGAATCTCAGAAAATGCATCCGGAATTCCGCAGCGTTCCCAGATGGGCGCCGCAGCGCCGACCCGGGAATGTCAAAAAAATGCGCCCGGAATTCCGCGGCGTTCCCGGATGAGCGCCCCAGCGCCCACCCGGGATTGTCGAAAAAATGCGCCCTGACTTCTGTGGCGTTCCGGGATGGGCGCGTTCCCGGATCGGCGCCCCGGTGCCGATCGCGAATGTCGAAAAAATGCGCCCGGAATTCCGAGACGTTCCCGGATCGGCGCCCGGGCACCGACCCGGGAATGTCGGAAAACGCGTCCGGAGTTCCGCGGCCTTCCCGTATCGGCGCCCCGGCGACGACACGGGAATATCGGAAAACACATCCGTAATGCCGGGGCCTTCCCGGATCTGCGTCCCGGCGACGACCCGGGAATGTCGGAAAACACGTCCGGAATTCCGCAGCGTTCCCAGATGGGCGCCCCAGCGCCAACCCGGGAATGTCAAAAAAATGCGCCCGGAATTCCGCGGCGTTCCCGGATGGGCGCCCTGGCGCCGTCCCGTGAATGTCGAAAAAATGCGCCCTGACTTCTGCGGCGTTCCAGGATCGGCGCCTCGGCGCCGACCCGGGAATGTAGAAAAAATCCGCCCGGAATTCCGCGATGTTCCCGGATCGGCTCCCCGGCGCCAATCCGGAATGTCGAAAAAATGCGCCTGGAATTCCGCGAAGTTCCCGGATCGGCTCCCGGGCACCGACCCGGGAATATCGCAAAACACGTCCGGAATGCCGCGGCATTCCCGGATCTGCGTCCCGGCGACGACCCGGGAATGTCGGAAAACGCGTCCGGAATTCCGTGGCCTTCCCGGATCGGCGCCCCGGCGCCGCCCCGGGAATGTCGAAAAAATGCGCCCTGACTTCCCGGGCGTTCCGGGATGGGCGCCTCAGCGCCGACCCAGGAATGTAGAAAAAATCTGCCCAGAATTCCGCGACGTTCCCGGATCGGCTCCCCGGTGCCAATCGGGAATGTCGAAAAAATGCGCCCGGAATTCCGCGACATTCCCGGATCCGCGCACGGGCACCAACCCGGGAATGTCGGAAAATGCGTCCGGAATTTCGTGGCCTTCCCGGATCGGCACCCCGGCCCCGACCCGGGAATGTCAGAAAACGCGTCCGGAGTTCCGCGGCCTTGCCGGATCGGCGCCCCGGCGACGACCCAGGAATGTCGGAAAACACGTCCGAAATTCCGCGGTGTTCCCGGATGGGCGCCCCGGTGCCGAGCCGGGAATGTCGAAAAAATGTGCCCAGAATTCCGCGGCGTTCCTGGATGGGCCCCCCAGCGCCGACCGGGGAATGTCGGAAAATGCGTCCGGAATTTCGTGGCCTTCTCGGATCGGCACCCCGGCCCCGACCCAGGAATGTCAGAAAACGCGTCCGGAGTTCCACGGCCTTCCCGGATCGGCGCCCCGGCGACGACTCGGGAATATCGGAAAATACATCCGGAATGCCGGGGCCTTCCCAGATCTGCGTCCCGGCGACGACCCGGGAATGTTGGAAAACACGTCCGGAATTCCGCGACGTTCCCGGATGGGCGCCCCGGCGCCGACATGGGAATCTCAGAAAACGCGTCCGGAATTCCGCAGCGTTCCCAGATGGGCGCCGCAGCGCCGACCCGGGAATGTCAAAAAATGCGCCCGGAATTCCGCGGCGTTCCTGGATGGGTGCCCCGGCGCCGACCCGGGAATGCCGAAAAAATGCGCCCTGACTTCCGCGGCGTTCCGGGATGGGCGCATTCCCGGATCGGCACCCCGGCGCCGATCGGGAAGGTCGAAAAAATCCGCCCGGAATTCCGAGACATTCCCGGATCGGCGCCAGGGCACCGACCCGGGAATGTCGGAAAACGCGTCCGGAGCTCCGCGGCCTTCCCGTATCGGCGCCCCGGCAACGACTCGGGAATATCGGAAAACACATCCGTAATGCCAGGGCCTTCCCGGATCTGCGTCCCGGCGACGACCCGGGAATGTCGGAAAACACGTCCGGAATTCCGCAGCGTTCCCAGATGGGCGCCCCAGCTCCAACCCGGGAATGTCAAAAAAATGCGCCCGGAATTCCGTGGCGTTCCCGGATGGGCGCCCCGCCGCCGAACCGGGATGTCGAAAAAATGCGCCCTGACTTCCCGGGCGTTCCGGGATGGGCGCCTCAGCGCCGACCCAGGAATGTAGAAAAAATCTGCCCAGAATTCCGCGACGTTCCCGGATCGGCTCCCCGGTGCCAATCGGGAATGTTGAAAAAATGCGCCCGGAATTCCGCGACATTCCCGGATCCGGGCACGGGCACCAACCCGGGAATGTCGGAAAATGCGTCCGGAATTTCGTGGCCTTCCCGGATCGGCACCCCGGCCTCGACCCGGGAATGTCAGAAAACGCGTCCGGAGTTCCGCGGCCTTGCCGGATCGGCGCCCCGGCGACGACCCAGGAATGTCCGAAAACACGTCCGGAATTCCGCGGTGTTCCCGGATGGGCGCCCCGGTGCCGAGCCGGGAATGTCGAAAAAATGTGCCCAGAATTCCGCGGCGTTCCTGGATGGCCCCCCCAGCGCCGACCGGGGAATGTCGGAAAATGCGTCCGGAATTTCGTGGCCTTCTCGGATCGGCACCCCGGCCCCGACCCAGGAATGTCAGAAAACGCGTCCGGAGTTCCACGGCCTTCCCGGATCGGCGCCCCGGCGACGACTCGGGAATATCGGAAAACACGTCCGGAATTCCGCGGCCTTCCCGGATCTGCATCCCGGCGACGACCCGGGAATGTTGGAAAACACGTGTGGAATTCCACTACGTTCCCGGATGGGCGCCCCGGCGCCGACCCGGGAATCTCAGAAAACGCGTCAGGAATTCCGCAGCGTTCCCAGATGGGCGCCGCAGATTCCCGGGTCGGCGCCGGGACCCCATCCGGGAACGCCGCGGAATTCCGGATGCGTTTTTTCCCGAACTTCCTGTATCGGCGCTGGTGCCCCGATCCGGGAACGCCGCGGAATTCCGGACGCGTTTTTTCCCGACGTTCCCGGGTCGGCGCCAGAGCCCAGATCCGGGAATGCCGCGGAATTCCGGACGCGTTTTTTCCCGACGTTCCCGGGTAGGCGCCGGGGCCCCGATCCGGGAATGCCGTGGAATTCCGGACACTTTTTTTGACATTCCCGGGTCGGCACCGGGGCCGCGATCCGGGGACGCCGCGAAATTCCGGACACGTTTTTTCAACATTCCCGGGTCGGCGCCGGGGCGCTGATTCGGAAACACCACAGGATTCTGGGCGCGTTTTCCGACATTCCCGGGTCGGTGCCGGGGAGCCCATCCGGGAACACCGCGGAATTCTGGGCCCATTTTTTCGACATTCCTGGTCAACACCGGGGTGCCAATCCGGGAACGCCGCGGAATTCCGGGCGTTTTTTTCAGCATTACCGGGTTGGCGCTGGGACACCCATCATGGAACACTGCAGAATTACGGACGCATTTTCTGAGATTCCCGGGTCGGCACCGGGATGCAGATCCGGGAAGGCCGCGGAATTCCGGATGTGTTTTCCAACATTCCCAGGTCATCCCCGGGACGGAGATCCGGGAAGGCCGCGGAATTCCGGGCGTTTTTTTCAGCATTACCGGGTCGGCGCTGGGACACCCATCATGGAACACTGCGGAATTACGGACGCGTTTTCTGACATTCACGGGTCGAGGACGGGGTGCCGATCCGGGAAGGCCACGAAATTCCGGACGCATTTTCCGAGATTCCCGGGTCAGTGCCCAGGCGCCGATCCGGGAACTTCACGGAATTCCAGGCGCATTTTTTCGACATTCCGGATTGGCGCCGGGGTGCCGATCCGGGAACGTCGCGGAATTCCGGGCGGATTTTTTCTACATTCCCGTGTCGGCGCCGAGGCGCCCATCCCGGAACGCCGCGGAAGTCAGGGCGCATTTTTTAGACATTTCTGGGTCGGTGCCTGGGCGCCCATCCAGGAACGCCACGGAATTCCGGGCGCATTTTTTTGACGTTTCCAGGTCGGCGCTGGGGCGCCCATCTACGAACGCTGTGGAATTACGGACGCGTTTTCCGATATTCCCGAGTCGTCGCCGGGGCGCCGATCCGGGAAGGCCGCGAAACTCCGGACACGTTTTCTGACATTCATGGGTCGGGGCCGGGGCGCCGATCCAGGAAGGCCGCGGAACTCCGGATGCGTTTTCTGACATTCCCGGGCCGGGGCCGGGGTGCCGATCCGGGAAGGCCACAAAATTCCGGACGCATTTTTCGACATTACAGGTTCGGTGGCCGGGCGCCGATCCGGGAACGTCGCGGAATTCCGGGAGGATTTTTTCGACATTCCCGGGTCGCCCATCCCGGAACGCCGCGGAATTCCAGGTGCATTTTTGCGACATTCCGGATCGGCGCCGGGGCGTCGATCCGGGAACGTCGCGGAATTCCGTTCGGATTTTTTCTACATTCCCGGGTCGGCGCCGACGCGCCCATCCCGGAACGCCGCGGAATTCAGGGCACATTTTTTCGACATTCCTGGGTCGGCGCCGGGGCGCCCATCCGGGAACGCCGCAGAATTCCGGGCGCATTTTTTTGACATTCCCAGGTCGGCGCTGGGGAGCCCATCTGGGAATGCTGCGGAATTACGGACGCGTTTTCCGAGATTCCCGGGTCGGCGCCGGGGCGCCCATCCGGGAACGCCGCGGAATTCAGGACGCGTTTTTTCCCAACGTTCCCGGGTCGTCGTCGGGGCCCCGATCCGGGAACGCTGCGGAATTCCGGACGCGTTTGTTCCCGACGTTCCCGGGTCGGCGCCGGGGCGCCGATCCGGGAAGGCCACGGAAGTCCGGACGCATTTTCTGACATTCCCGGGTCGGGGCCGGGACGCCGATCTGGGAAGTCCCCGGAATGCCGGACTCGTTTTCCGACATTCCCGGGTCGGGGCCGGGGCGCCGATCTGGGAAGGCCACGGAATTCCGGGATCCGGGAACATCGCGGAATTCCGGGCGCATTTTTTCGACATTCCTGGTCAGCGCCGGGGTGACGATCCAGGAACGTCGCGGAATTCTGGGCGGATTTTTTCTACATTCCCGGGTTGGCGCCGAGGCGCCCTTCCGGGAATGCGGCGGAAGTCCGAGCGCATTTTCCGACATTCCCGGGTCGGTGCCCGGGCGCCGATCAGGGAACGTCGCGGAATTCCGGGCGCATTTTTTCGACATTCCCGGTCAGCACCGGGGCGCCAATCCGGGAATGCCGCGGAAGTCCGGGTGCATTTTCCGACATTCCCGGGTCGGTGTCTGGGCGGCGATCCGGGAAGGCCGAGGACCTCCGGGCGCATTTTTTCGACATTCCCGGTCGGCACCGGGGCGCCAATCCAGGAACGCCGCGGAAGTCCGAGCGCATTTTCCGACATTCCCAGGTCGGTGCCTGGGCACCCATCCGGGAACGTCGTGGAATTCCGGGCGCATTTTTTCGACATTCCCGGTCGGCGTTGGGGCTCCGATCCGGGAACGTCGCGGAATTCCGGGCGAATTTTTTTGACATTCCCGGGTCGGCGTTGTGGCACCCATCCGGGAACACTGCGGAATTACGGACGCGTTTTCCGAGATTCCCGGGTCGGCGCCGGGGCGCCCATCCGGGAACTTCGCGGAATTCCGGACGCATTTTTTCGACATTCCCGGTCGGCACCGGGGCGCCAATCCGGGAACGCCACGGAATTCCGGGTGCATTTTTTCAGCATTCCTGGTTCGGCGCCGGGGCGCCCATCCGGGAAGGCCACGGTATTCCGGACGCGTTTTCTGACATTCCCTGGTCGGTGCCCGGGCGCCGATCCGGGAACATCGCGGAATTCCGGGCGCATTTTTTCGACATTCCTGGTCAGCGCCGGGGTGACGATCCAGGAACGTCGCGGAATTCTGGGCGGATTTTTTCTACATTCCCGGGTTGGCGCCGAGGCGCCCTTCCGGGAATGCGGCGGAAGTCCGAGCGCATTTTCCGACATTCCCGGGTCGGTGCCCGGGCGCCGATCAGGGAACGTCGCGGAATTCCGGGCGCATTTTTTCGACATTCCCGGTCAGCACCGGGGCGCCAATCCGGGAACGCCGCGGAAGTCCGGGTGCATTTTCCGACATTCCCTGGTCGGTGTCTGGGCGGCGATCCGGGAACGTCGCGGAATTCCGGGCGCATTTTTTTGACATTCCCGGTCGGCGTCGGGGCGCCGATCCGGGAACGTCGCGGAATTCCGGGCGAATTTTTTTGACATTCCAGGGTCGGGGCTGTGGCACCCATCCGGGAACACTGCGGAATTACGGACGCGTTTTCCGAGATTCCCGGGTCGGCGCCAAGGCGCCCATTCGGGAACGTCGCGGAATTCCAGACGCGTTTTTTCGACATTCCCGGGTCGGCGCCGGGGCGCCGATTCGGGAACACCGCAGGGTTCTGAGCGCGTTTTGGGACATTCCCGGGTCGGCGCCGGGGAGCCCATCCGGGAACACCGCGGAATTCCGGGCACATTTTTTTGACATTTCCGGTCGGCACCGGGGCGCCAATCCGGGAACGCCACGGAATTCCGGGCGCATTTTTTCAGCATTCCTGGGTCGGCGCCGGGGCGCCCATCCGGGTACGTCGCGGAATTCTGGACGTGTTTCCCGACATTCCCGGGTCATCGCCGGGGCGCCGATCCGGGAAGTCCCCAGAATGCCGGAAGCGTTTTCCGACATTCCTCGGTCGGCGCCGGGGCGCCGATCCCGGAAGTCCGTGGACCTCCGGACGCATTTTCAGACATTCCCTGGTCGGTGCCCGCGCGCCGATCCAGGAACATCGCGGAATTCTGGGCGCATTTTTTAGACATTCCTGGTCAGCGCCGGGGTGACGATCCAGGAACGTCGCGGAATTCTGGGCGACTTTTTTCTACATTCCCGGATGGGCGCCGAGGCGCCCATCCGGGAATGCCGCGGAAGTCCGAGCGCATTTTCCGACATTACCGGGTCGGTGCCCGGGCGCTGATCCGGGAACGTCGCGGAATTCCGGGCGCATTTTTTCGACATTCCCAGTCGGCACCGGAGCGCCAATCCGGGAACGTCGCGGAATTCCGGGTGCATTTTATTGACATTCCCGGTCGGCGTCGGGGCGCCGATCCGGGAACGTCGCGGAATTCCGGGCGAATTTTTTTGACATTCCCGGGTCGGCGCTGTGGCACCCATCCGGGAACACTGCGGAATTACGGACGCGTTTTCCGAGATTCCCGGGTCGGCGCCGGGGCACCTGTGACGTTCCCCTTTCCCAGACTGTGGTTTTTAGAGGCACAACCGGGTTTATTTCGACATCCCACTGCTGTGCCACTAAATTGTGACGACACCTCCCTTTTACACACTGAATTCTGTGATGGAAATGGTATCGCTGCCACCTTTTATTCACTTAAGAATGCTGCCACCTTTTACACTCGTCGCCTCATGAATTGGGACTGACTCAGAGATATATAATATAAAAATAATGATGAAGTTCATTGAGAAGATAATAACTATAACAATATCTGAGGATGGTATGTGTTGCCTTTAACATATACTGTAACAGATTTAATCCGCTCTACAAGCCTCCCTGTCTTAAATAGCTAGTAAACAGTATAGCCCTCACTGCCTGACAGAACTCTCAGAGAACAGTGCTCTCTCCCAGCACTCACTCTCAACTTAACTTAACTCACTGAACTGCCTCAACTGCCTAGGCTCCACCCTTTTTATATCATACCATTCCCCGCCCTCCTGCTGGGATTGGCTGATGATTTGTATATTCATCACTCCTGTCTGCCGGGTTTGTCACAATACCTCCCCCCTTATAAAGAAATTTTAAGGGAGTAAACTTACCTCGGTTTGCTCACTTAAAATTCTCTTCTGGAGCCTATTTAACTAATACATACATTCTTCTGTTTATCATATTCAACTATACATATCTATAAACTGTTTTATAATATGTTCAACCTTCTTACTATATAATATCATGAAATGCAATAATTCTTACTATAACATTACATTTTAAATAGACTATATTCTTATAACATTGGTTAAAATCATAACTTCAAATACCTGTAAAGACCTTATTGATCATACTAGAATCAATCTATGTTAAGATGCATAAATACATATATTTGGTTTACATTTTAAGCTAGTTTACTTATCAATATACATACAATTGTTATCCTTAACATATTCTAAATATCACATAAACATTTTGATTTATAATAAGCTCTAATTATACATTACCTTGCATTTTTCATTTACAGTTAACTTACATTAAGTTATGGTTTTCACATTTTATGACATTACATTTCCATACTTTTTTTTAAACAACACCTTCCTCTTACAACAGCAATAAAATAATATTACATTATTATTATTTAACCATAGTCCATGTAATAAATGCCTCCCGCTTCTTGCTGCAACGGCTGGACGATGATACGCCACAGTTGATCACTTCCTCTGGCACATAAATTCAAAGTCCAGTTCACAGTAAATTGATGCCATTTTTCCTTGAGTTGTTGGAATGTGGGATTCAACTCTTGGACACCACTCCTGGTACAGTTCATTAGAGTCCCCTCAAATGCAGCTTCATATTCAAGCGACCACTGCATGACATATGAGTGCTTCGTTTTTGTCAATTCAGTCAGTGGTGTTGCAATGGTGATCAAATGTGGACTCACCCTCCTGTGATATACCACAAGTCCAAAAAAAGATCTCACCTTCCTGTTGTTGGTCTGTCTTGGCCCCAAGTCGATCGCGTCGATCTTCCTCTGCAGGGGGTTGATCACGCCTCGTCCCACGACGTGTCTCAGGTAGTTGACTTCTGGATTTCCTAGTCGCCACTTGGATCCTCTTTTCGTCCTCTCGTCCTCTCGGATCCGCTGAAGCACGATGTTCACAGGCTGTAGTTGCTTTTCCCAGGTGTCTTTTGCAACCACCGAATCAGGTCTGTCATTAGCATCCTTCACTTCCAAGTAGGGTTGCTTCTTTACACGGTTTACTATTTGCTTTTCAGGTTCCTGCAGCTTTCTAAATTCATTAGCCATCTTATTCTCTTCTTGTATCATCTGTTCTTTGCCCAGTGACACTTTGTTCCAATCCAGATGAAGTTGCTCATTATTTAATATTTCTTTTCCAAGCTCTGCTTTCACTGATATAAGTTGCTGTAAGCAATCTTCTTTACTTTCTGATGCACCAGACAATTGCATTTCCAAATTACATATTTCCTTTTCTTTAATGTTTTCCACTGCAGTAATTGCTTCTAGTTCTGCTGATTTCTTCTGGAGTTCGAAAACAAATGTATCAGATTCATTCCTCCTCTCCTCCAGTTTCTTTTCCTTCATCTCTAAAAGTGTTTTTAAAGGTGAAATTTCATTTTGGAGTTCACCAATAACTGATGCCTGTAGAATGTTAGCTTCTTTCAGCCACTCTGCTATTGTTTTATTTTGTTCCTTTTCAAGCTGGGCTAATTTTTCTTTGTCTTCTTTTAATTTAAAATATTTTTCTAGCCTGGAGTTCTCTACTGGTACACAAAGTTCCTCACAAGCTTGTATCATTTTCTCCTCTAGTATGAAATTTTCAGGGTGTTCGGGATTTAAGGGTTGTGTATTTGTTTCCATTAAGTCAAAACATCCCTTCATACTGTTGTCTTGCCTTTGTTCTAGGCTAAAGTCTACTGCTGGCCCTTTTAGACTGTCAGCTAAATTAGCTTCTTCTACCATTTCAGACTGCTGAGTTTCCCTCTCAAGTTCTCCTACTGACATTTGATTGGTAACTTTGTTGTTTTCACCATTTTGTTCAGCTTGGTGTGTCTGAGCTTGTTTTACTACAAAAGCACTCTGCACATGCTCTAAGACATCTATTCCACTTAAACCTGCTCTTGGGATTTGATCTGAAACTCCTATTCTATGACTGGAGTTCAAACCATAAGAGTTATTGCAGTCATCATTTGTAATGTCTGAAGAGACAACTGTTGTGGAGCAAGGGTTTGCTGTCAATTTTGAGGAGGTAGCTAGACTTATGCTGATTGCACTGCCCAATTTTGTCACAGGAGACTGTCTGGGCCAAGTACCATCTTCATTCTTTACCTCTATTACCACCACCTGTCTCTGGTAGAGCCCTGCATTTTGTATAGTGCTGTCAAGTTTGCTTAACTGCTCATAAATACTGGTATTACTCATATATCTGCGCCACAACCTAATTTCCTTCCCATCAGGAATATTAAACAGCTTCCGCATCTCTTTTCCAATAGTATCAATGGTATCCGCTTTGCTGAAATAACAGCTTATGAGATTATTAGGATCATTGTTTTGACAGAGCTTCAGTTCCCAAAGATATACTTCGACTTTATAATATTTCACAAATAATCCATATTCTACAACTTTCCTCACAATTGGTTTCTGCCCTTCTACACACCCATACCAATTTACTAATTTATTCCAGGCTTCAATGGGAACTAAAACATAATCCACTTCATCAACAAGGTACTCTTTCAATATTTGAGTTTCTGAATTTGCAAAAAGTCCCGAGTTGTCAATTGGCCCTGGGAAGAGTTTGGGCTCTCCCACATTATACCGGTCCCAGCTGTCAAAGCCCACATATTTCTTCCACTGCTCGAACCACCGGCTATTAATCAAATACCAAAACACCCCTGGCCGCAAAGGCATCCCCAACAGCGGCTTAAGTTCAGACACCTCAGTATGGGCCATTTTAAAAAAAAGGTTTTCTTGGTATCTCTCTGGCACTTTAGTGACTGACCTAAATTTTTCTCCTCAGTTGTTCTACTGAAATGTCAATTCTAGTAAATTCTAACTCTTTTCCTGTTCTTAGTATTCAGTTTTTGGAACTGACTTGAAATCAAATCTTTTTATTACTTTTTTAAGAAAAGGAAAGTTCAGACTGGGTCACAGCTGTTTAAATGGCAACTGTAAAAATTTCACCTCAGCTCCCAGCTCCTGACTCCTGTTAAGCAACTGTTGCCAAGGGCAAGATTGGCACAGTGCCCAGACTTCAAACTTTCTTTATTTAAAAATATTGTTTCAGTGTTTAAAGCACACAGATTTAAATATATTTCTTTGGCTTTTAACCTATAACTTTTCTTCTGGCCCTTACAATTTCACTTTCCCTTCAAAAGGGATTCTAATTAGCCAACTCCTGCTCTCACAGAGCTTCTGTCAGTTTTAAATCTCCTCAGACCTCTTCAGTTTCTGAGGTAAATTTTTCTGAGGTAAATTTTCTGTCCCTACAGACTCTCACTTTGGAGATTTCTTTCTGTTAAAACCCAGGGTGATTTCCAACTTTTACCACAGCCACCCTCAATTCCAGGGCAAACACTTTGGGTCTTTCACCCTCAAAGGAAATTTGTCTCAGCACCTTTTGATTTTCAGGCTGCTGGACAGCACAGAGTTCCGTGACTCTCAGGCAGTTTCCCCAAACAAACCACTGTAGATTTCAGTCTATCCTTTCAGATTTTTCTCTTCCAGGTGTCCTATAATTTGTCAAGCCAGACTCCTTTTCCTTTTGGAGTCCTGACCTCCAGACACTAACAAGGCCCACCAAAGAAAATCCAGATAGCACTACAGGGTCACCCCCAAAGGAAATTTGCCTCAGCACCTTTTAATTTTCAGGCTGCTGGACAGCACAGAGTTCTGTGACTCTCAGGCAGTTTCTCCCAAACAAACCACTGTAGAATTTTTAGTCTATCCTTACAGATTTTTCTCTTCCAGGTGTCCTATAATTTGTCAAGCCAGACTCCTTTTCCTTTTGGAGTCCTGGCCTCCAGACACTCTAACAGGCCCACCAAAGAAAAATCAGATAGTACTACAGGGTTTTAAGTCTGAATTCCTCTCTCACACACAGGGCTTCCAAGGAACTGAAATTAGCTTCACCTAATTCTCAGTCCTAACCCCTTTTCAGAGGAACTTCCACAGACTACCTACAACACTTGAGGGCTAACTTTTACTAAAGGCTTCTTTTTAAACTTCCAGTTTCAATTTCTTCACAGGGTACAGGCTAAATATTTTGAGCTGGTGACATTTTCCCTCAGGCAAACTGGATATATTCGAGATCCGACCGCTGCCCACCAAATTGTGACGTCACCCCTTTCCCAGACTGTGGTTTTTAGAGGCACAACCGGGTTTATTTCGACATCCCACTGCTGTGCCACTAAATTGTGACGACACCTCCCTTTTACACACTGAATTCTGTGATGGAAATGGTACCGCTGCCACCTTTTATTCACTTAAGAATGCTGCCACCTTTTACACTCGTCGCCTCATGAATTGGGACTGACTCAGAGATATATAATATAAAAATAATGATGAAGTTCATTGAGAAGATAATAACTATAACAATATCTGAGGATGGTATGTGTTGCCTTTAACATATACTGTAACAGATTTAATCCGCTCTACAAGCCTCCCTGTCTTAAATAGCTAGTAAACAGTATAGCCCTCACTGCCTGACAGAACTCTCAGAGAACAGTGCTCTCTCCCAGCACTCACTCTCAACTTAACTTAACTCACTGAACTGCCTCAACTGCCTAGGCTCCACCCTTTTTATATCATACCATTCCCCGCCCTCCTGCTGGGATTGGCTGATGATTTGTATATTCATCACTCCTGTCTGCCGGGTTTGTCACAGCGCCCATCCGGGAACGTCGCGGAATTCCGGACGCGTTTTTTCGACATTCCCGGGTCGGCGCCGGGGCGCCGATTCGGGAACACCGCAGGATTCTGAGCGCGTTTTGGGACATTCCCGGGTCGGCGCCGGGGAGCCCATCCGGGAACACTGCGGAATTCCAGGCGCATTTTTTTGACATTCCCAGTCGGCACCGGGGCGCCAATCCGGGAACGCCGCGGAATTCCGGGCGCATTTTTTCAGCATTCCTGTGTCGGCGCCGGGGCGCCAATCTGGGTACGTCGCGGAATTCTGGACGTTTTTCCCGACATTCCCGGGTCGTCGCCGGGGTGCCGAACCGGGAAGTCCCCGAAATGCCAGACGCGTTTTCCGACATTCCTCGGTGGGCGCTGGGGCGCCGATCCGGGAAGGCCGTGGACCTCCGGACGCATTTTCAGACATTCACGGGTCGGGGCAGGGGCGCCGATCCGGGAAGGCCACGGAATTCCTGACGCGTTTTCCGCCATTCCCGGGTCGGTGCCCGGGCGCCGATCCGGGAACGTCGCGGAATTCTGGGCGGATTGTTTCTACATTCCCGGTCGGCACCGGGGCGCCAATCCGGGAACGTTGCGGAATTCCGGGCGCATTTTTTCAGCATTCCTGTGTCGGCGCCGGGGCGCCAATCTGGGTACGTCGCGGAATTCTGGACGTTTTTCCCGACATTCCCGGGTCGTCGCCGGGGTGCCGAACCGGGAAGTCCCCGAAATGCCAGACGCGTTTTTTCGACATTCCCGGGTCGGCGCCGGGGCGCCGATTCGGGAACACGGCAGGATTCTGAGCGCGTTTTCGGACATTCCCGGGTCGGCGCCGGGGAGCCCATCCGGGAACACTGCGGAATTCCGGGCGCATTTTTTTGACATTCCCGGTCGGCACCGGGGCGCCAATCCGAGAACGCCGTGGAATTCCGGGCGCATTTTTTCAGCATTCCTGTGTCCGCGCCGGGGCGCCCATCTGGGTACGTCGCGGAATTCTGGACGTTTTTCCCGACATTTCGCGGTCGGTGCCTGGGCGCCGATCCGGGAACGTCGCGGAATTCCGGGCGCATTTTTTCGACATTCCCGGTCGGCGTCGGGGCGCCGATCCGGGAACGTCGCGGAATTCCGGGCGAATTTTTTTGACATTCCCGGGTCGGCGCTGTGGCACCCATCTGGGAACGCTGCGGAATTACGGACGCGTTTTCCGACATTCCCGGGTCGGCGCCGGGGCGCCGATTCAGGAACTCCGCGGAAGTTCGTGCGCATTTTCCGTCATTCCCGGGTCGGTGCCTTGGCGCTGATCCGGGAACGTGGCGGAATTCCGGGCGCATTTTTTCGACATTCCCGGTCGGCGTCGGGGCGCCGATCCGGGAACGTCGCGGAATTCTGAGCGAATTTTTTTTAAATTCCCGTGTCGGCGCTGGGGCACCCATCCGGGAACACTGCGGAATTACGGACGCGTTTTCCGAGATTCCCGGGTCGGCGCCGGGGCGCCCATCTGGGAACGTCGCGGAATTCCGGAAGCGTTTTTTCGACATTCCCGGGTCGGCGCCGGGGCGCCAATTCGGGAACACCGCAGGATTCTGAGCACGTTTTTGGACATTCCCGGGTCGGCGCCGGGGAGCCCATCCGGGAACACCGCGGAATTCCCTGCGCATTTTTTTGACATTCCTGGGTCGGCGCCGGGGCGCCCATCCGGGTACGTCGCGGAATTCTGGACGTGTTTCCCGACATTCCCGGGTCGTCGCCGGGGCGCCGATCCCGGAAGGCTGTGGAACTCCGGACGTGTTTTCAGACATTCCCGGGTCGGGGCAGGGGCGCCGATCCGGGAAGGCCACGGTATTCCGGACGCGTTTTCAGACATTCCCGGGTCGGTGCCCGGGGGGCGATCCGGGAACATCGTGGAATTCCAGGCGCATTTTTTCTACATTCCCGGGTTGGCGCCGAGGCGCCCATCCGGGAACGCCGCGGAAAACCGGACGCATTTTCCGACATTCCCGGGTCGGTGCCCGGGCGCCGATCCGGGAACGTCGCGGAATTCCGGGCGCATTTTTTCGACATTCCCGGGTCGGCGCCGGGCCGCCGATTAGGGAACACCGCAGGATTCTGAGCGCGTTTTCTGACATTCCCAGGTCGGCGCCGGGGCGCCGATCCGGGAAGGCCGTGGACCTCCGGGCGCATTTTTTCGACATTCCCGGTCGGCACCGGGGCGCCAATCCGGGAACGCCGCAGAAGTCCGAGCGCATTTTCCGACATTCCCGGGTCGGTGCCTGGGAGCCCATCCGGGAACGTCGCGGAATTCCGGGCGCATTTTTTCGACATTCCCGGGTCGGCGCCGGGGCGCCGATTCGGGAACACCGCAGGATTCTGAGCACGTTTTCGGACATTCCCGGGTCGGCGCCGGGGAGCCCATCCGGGAACACCGCGGAATTCCGGGCGCATTTTTTTGACATTCCCGGTCGGCACCGGGGCGCCAATCCGGGAACGCCACGGAATTCCGGGCGCATTTTTTCAGCATTCCTGGGTCGGCGCCGGGGCGCCCATCCGGGTACGTCGCGGAATTCTGGACATGTTTCCCGACATTCCCGGGTCGTCGCCGGGGCGCCGATCCGGGAAGTCCCCGGAATGCCGGACGCGTTTTCCGACATTCCTCGGTCGGCGCCGGGGCGCCGATCCCGGAAGGCCGTGGACCTCCGGACGCGTTTTCAGACATTCCCTGGTCGGGGCAGGGGTGCCGATCCGGGAAGGCCACGGTATTCTGGACGCGTTTTCTGACATTCCCTGGTCGGTGCCCGGGCGCCGAACCGGGAACATCGCGGAATTCCGAGCGCATTTTTTCGACATTCCTGGTCAGCGCCGGGGCGACGATCCGGGAACGTCGCGGAATTCCTGGCGGATTTTTTCTACATTCCCGGGTAGGAACCGAGGCGCCCATCCGGGAACGCCGCCGAAGTCCGAGCGCATTTTCCGACATTCCCGGGTCGGTGCCCGGGCGCTGATCCGGGAACGTCGCGGAATTCCGGGCGCATTTTTTTGATATTCCCAGTCAGCGCCAGGGCGCCGATCCGGGAACGTCGCGGAATTCCGGGCGCATTTTCCGACATTCCCGGGTCGGTGCCTGGGCGCCGATCCGGGAACGTCGCGGAATTCCGGGCGCATTTTTTCGACATTCCCGGTCGGCGTCGGGGCGCCGATCCGGGAACGTCGCGGAATTCCGGGCGCATTTTTTCGACATTCCCGGTCGGCGTCGGGGCGCCGATCCGGGAACGTCGCGGAATTCCGGGCGAATTTTTTTGACATTCCCGGGTCGGCGCTGTGGCACCCATCCGGGAACACTGCGGAATTACGGACGCGTTTTCCGAGATTCCCAGGTCGGCGCCGGGGCGCCCATCCGGGAACGTCGCGGAATTCCGGACGCGTTTTTTCGACATTCCCGGGTCGTCGCCGGGGTGCCGAACCGGGAAGTCCCCGAAATGCCAGACGCGTTTTCCGACATTCCTCGGTGGGCGCTGGGGCGCCGATCCGGGAAGGCCGTGGACCTCCGGACGCATTTTCAGACATTCACGGGAGGAAGGCCACGGAATTCCTGACGCGTTTTCCGCCATTCCCGGGTCGGTGCCCGGGCGCCGATCCGGGAACGTCGCGGAATTCTGGGCGGATTGTTTCTACATTCCCGGTCGGCACCGGGGCGCCAATCCGGGAACGTTGCGGAATTCCGGGCGAATTTTTTTGACATTCCCGGGTCGGCGCTGAGGCACCCATCCGGGAACACTGCGGAATTACGGACGCGTTTTCCGAGATTCCCGGGTCGGCGCTGGGGCGCCCATCCGGGAACATCGCGGAATTCCGGACGCGTTTTTTCGACATTCCCGGGTCGGCGCCGGGGCGCCGATTCGGGAACACGGCAGGATTCTGAGCGCGTTTTCGGACATTCCCGGGTCGGTGCCGGGGAGCCCATCCGGGAACACTGCGGAATTCCGGGCGCATTTTTTTGACATTCCCGGTCGGCACCGGGGCGCCAATCCGAGAACGCCGTGGAATTCCGGGCGCATTTTTTCAGCATTCCTGTGTCCGCGCCGGGGCGCCCATCTGGGTACGTCGCGGAATTCTGGACGTTTTTCCCGACATTTCGCGGTCGGTGCCTGGGCGCCGATCCGGGAACGTCGCGGAATTCCGGGCGCATTTTTTCGACATTCCCGGTCGGCGTCGGGGCGCCGATCCGGGAACGTCGCGGAATTCCGGGCGAATTTTTTTGACATTCCCGGGTCGGCGCTGTGGCACCCATCTGGGAACGCTGCGGAATTACGGACGCGTTTTCCGACATTCCCGGGTCGGCGCCGGGGCGCCGATTCAGGAACTCCGCGAAAGTTCGTGCGCATTTTCCGTCATTCCCGGGTCGGTGCCTTGGCACCGATCCGGGAACGTGGCGGAATTCCGGGCGCATTTTTTCGACATTCCCGGTCGGCGTCGGGGCGCCGATCCGGGAACGTCGCGGAATTCTGAGCGAATTTTTTTTAAATCCCGTGTCGGCGCTGGGGCACCCATCCGGGAACACTGCGGAATTACGGACGCGTTTTCCGAGATTCCCGGGTCGGCGCCGGGGCGCCCATCTGGGAACGTCGCGGAATTCCGGAAGCGTTTTTTTGACATTCCCGGGTCGGCGCCGGGGCGCCAATTCGGGAACACCGCAGGATTCTGAGCACGTTTTTGGACATTCCCGGGTCGGCGCCGGGGAGCCCATCCGGGAACACCGCGGAATTCCCTGCGCATTTTTTTGACATTCCTGGGTCGGCGCCGGGGCGCCCATCCGGGTACGTCGCGGAATTCTGGACGTGTTTCCCGACATTCCCGGGTCGTCGCCGGGGCGCCGATCCGGGAAGTCCCCGGAATGCCGGACGCATTTTCCGACATTCCTCGGTCGGCGCCGGGGCGCCGATCCCGGAAGGCCGTGGAACTCCGGACGTGTTTTCAGACATTCCCGGGTCGGGGCAGGGGCGCCGATCCGGGAAGGCCACGGTATTCCGGATGCGTTTTCCGACATTCCCTGGTCGGTGCCCGGGCGCCGATCCGGGAACATTGCGGATTTCCGGGCGCATTTTTTCGACATTCCTGGTCAGCGCCGGGGTGACGATCCGGGAACGTCGCGGAATTCTGGGCGGATTTTTTCTACATTCCCGGGTTGGCGCCGAGGCGCCCATCCGGGAACGCCGCGGAAGTCCGAGCGCATTTTCCGACATTCCCGGGTCGGTGCCCGGGCGCCAATCCGGGAACGTCGCGGAATTCCGGGCGCATTTTTTCGACATTCCCGGGTCGGCGCCGGGCCGCCGATTAGGGAACACCGCAGGATTCTGAGCGCGTTTTCTGACATTCCCAGGTCGGCGCCGGGGCGCCGATCCGGGAAGGCCGTGGACCTCCGGGCGCATTTTTTCGACATTCCCGGTCGGCACCGGGGCGCCAATCCGGGAACGCCGCAGAAGTCCGAGCGCATTTTCCGACATTCCCGGGTCGGTGCCTGGGAGCCCATCCGGGAACGTCGCGGAATTCCGGGCGCATTTTTTCGACATTCCCGGGTCGGCGCCGGGGCGCCGATTCGGGAACACCGCAGGATTCTGAGCACGTTTTCGGACATTCCCGGGTCGGCGCCGGGGAGCCCATCCGGGAACACCGCGGAATTCCGGGCGCATTTTTTTGACATTCCCGGTCGGCACCGGGGCGCCAATCCGGGAACGCCACGGAATTCCGGGCGCATTTTTTCAGCATTCCTGGGTCGGCGCCGGGGCGCCCATCCGGGTACGTCGCGGAATTCTGGACATGTTTCCCGACATTCCCGGGTCGTCGCCGGGGCGCCGATCCGGGAAGATCGGACGCGTTTTCGAATTCCGGGTGGCCCGGGCGCCATCGGAACGCGCGAATTCCGGAGCTTTTTGACATTCCGGCGGCGCGGCGCCAATCGGAACCCGCGGATTCGAGCACTTTTGACATTCCCGGTCGGCGCGGGGCCCATCCGGAACCCGCGAATTCCGCGCATTTTTGACATTCCGGGTCGGGCCGGGCCCCATCGGGACGTCGCGGAATCGGACGTTTTCCGACATTCCGGTCGCGCGGGGCGCGATCGGAAGTCCGGAATGCGGACGCATTTCGACATTCCTCGTCGGCGCGGGCGCCGATCCCGAAGGCGGAATCGGACGGTTTCAACATTCCCGGTCGGCGGGCCCATCCGGGAACACGGATTCCGGACGCTTTTCGACATTCCCGGTCGGTGCCCGGCGCCGATCCGGGAAATCGCGGAATTCGGGCGCTTTTCGACATCTGTCAGCGCCGGGCACGATCGGGAACTCGCGGATTCTGGGCGTTTCTACATTCCGGTGGCCCGAGGCCCTCCGGGAACGCGCGGAATCCGGCGCATTTTCGACATTCCCGGTCGTGCCGGCGCCAATCCGGAACGTGCGGAATCCGGCGCATTTTCGCATTCCGGGTCGGGCCGGGCGCCATTAGGGAACACGCAGGATTCTGACGTTTCGACATTCCAGGTCGCGCCGGGGCGCGATCCGGAAGGCCTGGACTCGCGCTTTTCGACATTCCTCGGCCGGCGCCGGCGCCGAATCGGGAAGGCCTGGGACCTCACGGACGCGTTTTCGACATTCCGGTCGGGCGGGGCGCCGATTCGGGAACCCGGATTCGGCACGTTTTCGACATTCCCGGGTCGGCGCCGGGAGCCCTCCGGGAACACGCGGAATTCGGCGCATTTTTTACATTCCCGGGCCGGGCGCCAATCGGGAACGCCACGGATTCCGGCCATTTTTCAGCATTCCGGGTCGGCGCCGGGGCGCCATCCGGGTACGTCGCGGAATTCTGGACATGTTTCCCGACATTCCCGGTCGTCGCCGGGCGCCGATCCGGAAGTCCCCGGAATGCGACGCGTTTTCCGACATTCCTCGTCGGCGCGGGCGCGATCCCGGAAGGCGTGGACCTCCGGACGTTTCAGACATTCCCGGTCGGCAGGGCCGATCCGGAAGCCACGTTTCTGGACGCTTTTCGCATTCCTGGTCGGTGCCGGGCGCCCGGAACATCGCGAATCGGGCGCATTTTTCACATTCCTGGTCAGCGCCGGGCGACGATCCGGAACGTCGCGGAATTCTGGCGGATTTTCTACATTCCCGGTAGCACCGAGGCGCCCATCGGGAACGCCGCGGAAGTCCGAGCGCATTTTCCGACATTCCCGGTCGGTGCCCGGGCGTGATCCGGGACGTCGCGGAATTCCGGCGCATTTTTTCGACATTCCCGGCGGCCACGGCGGCGGAAGTCCGCGATTTGACACCGTCGGCTGGCGGATCCGGAGTCGCGCGTTTTTTCGACATTCCCGGTCGGCGCGGGCGCCGATCGGGAACGTCGCGGAATTCCGGGCGCATTTTTCGACATTCCCGGCTCGGGCGATCGGGGTCTGCGCCAATCCGGGGACATCCGGAACACTGCGGAATTACGGACGCGTTTTCCGAGATTCCCAGGTCGGCGCCGGGGCGCCCATCCGGGAACGTCGCGGAATTCTGGACGCGTTTTTTCGACATTCCCGGGTCGGCGCCTGGGTGCCGATTCGGGAACACCGCAGGATTCTGAGCGCGTTTTCGGACATTCCCGGGTCGGCCCCGGGGAGCCCATCCGGGAACACTGCAGAATTCCGGGCGCATTTTTTTGACATTCCCGGTCGGCAGCGGGGCGCCAATCCGGGAACGTCGCGGAATTCCGGGCGCATTTTTTCAGCATTCCTGGGTCAGAGCCGGGGCGCCCATCTGGGTACGTCGCGGAATTCTGGACGTTTTTCCCGACATTCCCGGGTCATCGCCGGGGCGCCGAACCGGGAAGTCCCCGGAATGCCAGACGCGTTTTCCGACATTCCTCGGTCGGCGCCGGGGCGCCGATCCGGGAAGGCCGTGGACCTCCGGACGCGTTTTCAGACATTCCCGGGTCGGGGCAGGGGCGCCGATCCGGGAAGGCCACGGAATTCCGGACGCGTTTTCCGACATTCCCGGGTCGGTGCCCGGGCGCCGATCCGGGAACGTGGCGGAATTCTGGGCGGATATTTTCTACATTCCCGGGTTGGCGCCGAGGCGCCCATCCGGGAACGTCGCGGAATTCTGGGCACATTTTTTCGGCATTCCCGGGTCGGCGCCGGGGCGCCCATCCGGGTACGTCGCGGAATTCTGGACGTGTTTCCCGACATTCCCGGGTCGTCGCCGGGGCGCCGATCCGGGAAGTCCCCGGAATGCCGGACGCATTTTCCGACATTCCTGGTTCGGCGCCGGGGCGCCGATCCCCGGAAGGCCGGGAACTCCGGACGTGTTTTCAGACATTCCCGGGTCGGGGCAGGGCGCCGATCCGGGAAGGCCACGAAATTCCGGACGCGTTTTCCGACATTCCCGGGTCGGTGCCCGGGCCCCCATCCGGGAACATCGCGGAATTCCGGGCGCATTTTTTCGACATTCCCGGTCGGCTCCGGGGCGCCGATCCGGGAACGTCGCGGAATTCTGGGTGGATTTTATCTACGTTCTCAGGTTGGCGCCGAGGCGCCCATCCGGGAACGCCGCGGAAGTCCCGGCGCATTTTCCGACATTCCCGGGTCGGTGCCCGGGCGCCGATCCGGGAACGTCGCGGAATTCCAGGCGCATTTTTTCGACATTCACGGTTGGCGCCGGGGCGCCGATTAGGGAACACCGCAGGATTCTGAGCGCGTTTTCTGACATTCCCAGCTCGGCGCCGGGGCGCCGATCCGGGAAGGCCGAGGACCTCGGGCGCATTTTTTCGACATTCCCGGTCGGCACCGGGGCGCCAATCCGGGAACGCCGCAGAAGTCCGAGCGCATTTTCCGACATTCCCGGGTCGGTGCCTGGGAGCCCATCCGGGAACGTCGCGGAATTCCGGGCGCATTTTTTCGACATTCCCGGGTCGGCGCCGGGGCGCCGATTCGGGAACACCGCAGGATTCTGAGCACGTTTTCGGACATTCCCGGGTCGGCGCCGGGGAGCCCATCCGGGAACACCGCGGAATTCCGGGCGCATTTTTTTGACATTCCCGGTCGGCGCCGGGGAGCCCATCCAGGAACACCGCGGAATTCCGGGCGCATTTTTTCAGAATTCCCGGCTCGGCGCCGGGGTGCACATCCGGGTACGTCGCAGAATTCTGGACGTGTTTCCCAACATTCCTGGGTCTTCGCCGGGGCGCCGATCCGGGAAGTCCCCGGAATTCCGGACGTGTTTTCCGACATTCCTGGTTCGGCGCCGGGGCGCCGATCCAGGAAGGCCGTGGACCTCCGGACGCGTTTTCAGACATTCCCTGGTCAGTTCCCGGGTGCCGATCCGGGAACATCGCGGAATTCTGGGCGCATTTTCTCAACATTCCCGGTCAGCGCCGGGGCACCGATCCGGGAACGTTGCGGAATTCCGGATGGATTTTTACTACATTCCCGGTTTGGCGCCGAGGCGCCCATCCGGGAACGCCGCGGAAGTCCGGTCGCATTTTCCGACATTCCCAGGTTGGTGCCTTGACGCCGATCTGGGAACGTCGCGGAATTCCGGGCGCATTTTTTCGACATTCCCGGTCGGCGTCGGGGCGCCAATCCGGGAACGTCGCGGAATTCCGGGTGGATTTTTTTCTACATTCCCTGGTTGGCGCCTTGGCACCCATCCGGGAACACCGCGGAAGTCCGGGCGCATTTTTTCGACATTCCCGGGTCGGCGCCGGGGTGCCCATCCGGGAACGTCGCGGAATTCCGGACGTGTTTTCCAACATTCCCGGGTCGTTGCCGGGACGCAGATCCGGGAAGGCCGCGGCATTCCGGACGTGTTTTCTGATATTCCCTGGTCGTCGCCGGGCCGCCGATCCGGGAAGGCCGCGGTACTCCGGACGCGTTTTTTCCCGACCTTCCCGGGTCGGCACCGGGGAGCTTAGATAAGAGCGTTCTAGCATTACATACAACATTTCATTTAAACAGAGCTTTATGGCAGTAGGCTGAATTATATGCATCCTTTTGCTGAACTTTTCATATTCTTTATATACAAAGCTTTTAATCTTAGATTATGCAGAACAGCTCCTATATGAAAAACACGATCATGTTTCTATTGTATATTCATGTTATGTTATGTTGAAGTCAAGGAAAATGAAAAATTGAAAATGAAGAATATGGTAAGGAGAGCCGAATGATGCACATAGTACGTATATGTAGTTGAAAAGCTTTATATTGTAGATGATGGTGTGTTTGTTGTATGTAAAGCTAAAATCCTTTGTAAGGAATTTCTTTAGTACAGCAGAACTATGCCTCTTGTTCTGGTGTATGTGAAGTTAAAATCCTTTCCATATAAAGAATCTGAAAAGCTGTTCAACAAACTATTTGTACTTATATTTCTTATAAAGCTTAACCACAGAACCACTGGATGTGCATCATTTCTTTCATCATAATTTTGATATAAAATGCCTTTTAGAGAAACTCCTTGTCTACATATATTCCTTATATTGAAAGCAGAAAGAAATGTTATGTCATTACATACAATTTATAGTTACTTAAATTTCTTATAGCTTATAAACTGCATAAAATATGTGGATCATTTCTCTCATCATACTCTTGATATAAAATTCCTTTTAACTTTACATAGAAACTCCTTGTCTTCTAATGTGACATGCATCCTTCTCCATTATTTAAATTACTTACCAATCTTTTTGAGATTACATAAACCAGAATCAATTCTTCTTATCTTGTTGTCATATTTCTATTAAAGCATTTTAGCTGTAGATTCAAATTATATGGATCCTTTTGCTGAACTTTTCATATTCCTTGTATACAAAGCTTTTAAACAAAATATGCTTTAGAACAACTCCTATGTGAAAAACACAAAGTTTCTTCTATAAACATCTAAAAACCTTTTGTATATAAGAAATGTTGTTGAAAATAAGGCGTTTCTCTGGACTATATCTGCGAAAAACCATTGAATATGAAGAATATGAGAGCCGTGATGCACATAGTATGTATATAGCTAAAAAGCTTTATAAAAAAGATGTGTTTGTATGTAAATCTAAAATCCTTTTAAAGGAATGTTTTGAAAACAGAATTATGCATCTTCTTGTGCATGTGAAAAAATCCTGTTTATCTAAAGAATATGAAAAGGAGCAGCAACAATTTGAATTTACTTATATTTCTTATAAAATCTTATTTACAACTTGATGTGCATCATTTCTCTCATCATACTCGATATAAAATTCCTTTTATCCTATTATATTTCTATTTCTATTAAACAATGCCTTTTAGCAGTAGACTCTAACAATATGCATCCTTTTGCTTTTCATATTCTGTATATACAAAGCTTTTAAACATGCTTCAGAACAGCTCCTTATGAAAAATACGACAAGGTGTTTATACTGTATATTCCGTTTAAAATCTTTAGTATATAAGGAATATGTTATGTTGAAGACAAGGAGTTTCTCTGGTCTATATGTGATGCCAAAAAAATTGAATATGAAGAATATGATAAACAGCCGAATGATGCACATAGTATGTATATAGTTAAAAGGTTTATGTAGATGACAAGTAAAGCGAAAGTCCTTTGTTTATAAGGAATTTGTTTACTGCAGAACTATGCATCGTTGTGGTGTATGTGAGGTTAAAATCCTGTTTGTATAAAGAATATGAAATGTAAAGCCGTTCAAAATACAATTTGTAGGTTCCTTATATTTCTTATAGACAAAACTTTACAGAACCACTGGATGTGCATCATTGCTATCATACTTTTGATAGTATGATACTATCATACTTTTGATAGTATGATACTATCATACTTTTGATATACTTTTACATAAACGCCTTGTCCTCTACATATCATACAAAGCTTTTAGAATATGCTTCAGAACAACTATATGAAAAATAGAAGGCGTTTCTACTGTACATTTGTTAAAAACCTTTTCTATATAAGGAATATGTTGAAGGCAGTTTCTCTGGACCATATATGATGCCAAAAGCCAGAGAATATGAAGAATATGGTAAGGAAAGCCGAATGATGCACATAGTATGTATGTATGTATGTATGTATGTATGTATGTATGTATGTATGTATGTATGTATGTATGTATGTATGTATGTATGTATGTATGTACGTATGTAATGCCTAACCTTCCATGAAGAAACTCCTTGTCTTCTACATATTATATTCCTTATACTGAAAGCTTAGAAAAGAGCATTCTAGCATTATACCTTATTTCAATTAAACAAAGCTTTATGGCAGTAAAATTATATGCATAACTTTTCATATTCTTTATATACAAAGCTTTTAAGCAGAATATGCGTCAGAACTACTATGAAAAATACAAGGTTGTACTGTATATTCTGTTAAAACCCTTTTGTATATCTTATGTTGAAGCCAAAGAATTTCTCTGGACTATATATGATGCCAAAAACCATAGAATATAAAGAATATGGTAAGGAGAGCCGAATAATGCACATAGTATGCATATATATGAAAAGATTTATAAAAAGGATGTGTTTGTTGTATGTAAATCCTAAAGTTGAGCAGTTCGAAAAACAATTTGTAACAAATTTCTTATAAAAGCATTAACTACAGAACATCTGCATGTGCATCATTTCTCATACCCTTGATATAGAATTCTTTAACTTTCCATAAAGAGAAATGCCACCTCCTTTAATCATATTAATTCCACACCAAACTTTTTAAGATTACATACACTTCAGAATCAATTCTTGTTATCTACTTCTCATATTTCTATTAAACACAGCTTTTAACAGTACTTAAATTATATGAATCCTTTTGCTGAATTTTCATATTCCTTATATACAAAGCTTTTTAACAAATGCTTCAGAACAACGATATGAAAAACACAAGAGGTGTATATTCTGTTAAAAACATTTTCTATATATGGAATATGTTATGTCTAAGATGAGTTTCTCTGGACTATATGGCCAAAAACCATTGAATATGAAGAATGTAAGGAGAGCCAAATGTTGCACTTGGTATGTATATAGTTAACAAGCTTTATATAAAAGATGTGCGTCATACTTTTGATATAAAATGCCTAACTTTAAATAAACTCCTTGTCGTCTACATACCATATTCCTTTTATAGAAAGCTTAGAAAAGAGCGCTCTAGCATTACATACAATTCAATTAAACAAATGCAGGACTTATATGCATCCTTTTGCTGCTTTTCATATTCTTTATATACAAAGCTTTTAATCTTAGAATATGCTTCAGAACAGCTCCTATATGAAAAACACGATAAGGTGTCTCTATTGTATATTCTGTTATGTTGAAGACAGTTTCTCTCGACTATATATGATGCAAAAAAAAATTTCTCATCATACACGATATAAAATTCCTTTTAACTTTACATAGAAACTCCTTGTCTTCTGTAACATGCATCCGTCTCCATTATTCAAATTACTTACCAATCCTAAAAGGTTTATGTAGAAGATTACAAGTGTATGTAAAGCTAAAATCCTTTGTTTGTAAGTTTAAGTACAGCAGAACTATGCATTGTTGTGGTGTATGTGAAGTTAAAAAATTTTTATGTAAAGAATATGGAAAGTAAAGCCGTTCAACATACAATTTGTAGGTACATATTTCTTATACACGAAGCTTATTTACAGAACCAGTGGATGTGCATCATTGCTCTCAGACTTTTGATATAAAATGCCTTTAAGAGAAACTCCTTGTCTATTTAAGTGCATGAAATATGTGGATCATTTCTCTCATCATACTTGATATAAAATTCCTTTTAACTTTACATAGAAACTCCTTGTCTTTTAACGTGACATGCATCCTCCATTATTCAAATCACCGTGGTAACTTGTATAAGAGAATTAATTCGTTCCAAATGAAATTATGTTAAGCAAATTTTCCTTTATACAATTTCCCATAGGAATGCATTGAAAGCAGAGTAATCCCATTTTTATGTTGTACGGATTTCCCCCATTGGCGATTATAAGCAAATTACCCATATCCCCGGAATTTTTTATGTTGTACAAATTTTATTATACAAGCTTTGTTATACAAGGGTCCACTGTACTTATCAATCTTTTTAAGATTACAAAAAACCAGAATCAATTCTTGTTATGTTGTCATATTTAAACAAAGCTTTTTAGCTGTAGATTCAAATTATATGGATCCTTTTATACAAAGCTTTTAAACTTAAAATATGCGTCAGAACAACTCCTGTATGAAAAACACAAGGTGTTTCTACAGTAAAAACCTTCTAAAACCTTTTGTATATAAGAAATATGTTGTTGAAGGAGTTTCTCTGGACTATATCTGATGCGAAAAACCATTGAATATGAATATGATGAGAGCTGTGATGCACATAGTATGTATATAGCTAAAAAGCTTTATAAAGAAGATGTTTTTGTTGTATGTAAATCTAAAATCCTTTTTAAGGAATGTTTTCACAGCAGAACTATGCATCTTTTTTTTCATGTGAAAAAATCCTTTTTATCTAAAGAATATGAAAAGGAGCAGTTCAACAATTTGCCTAGATTTCTTATAGGCAAAGCTTATTTACAGAAACTTGATGTGCATCATTTCTCTCATAGTCTTGATATAAAGTTCCTTTTAACCTATTATATTTTTATCTCTATTAGAATGCGTTTTAGCAGTAGACTCAAATAATATGCATCCTTTTGCTTTTAATATTCTTTAAATACAAAGCGTTTAAACTAAAGTTACTCTTCAGAACAGCTCATGAAAAACACAATGTTTATTCTGTTTAAAATCTTTAGTATATAAGGAATATGTTATGTTGAAGACAGAGTTCCTCTGGACTATATGTGATGCCAAAAAAAATTGAATATGAAGAATATAATAGAGCCGAATGATGCACATAGTATGTATATAGTTAAAAGGTTTATGTAGAAGATTACATGTGTATGTAAAGCTAAAATCCTTTGTAAGTTCTTTATATTTCTTATAGACAAAACTTAAATACAGAACCACTGGATGTGCAGCATTGCTACCATACTTTTAATAGTATGATAGTATCATACTTTTGATAGTATGATACTATCATACCTTAGATATACTTTTACATAAACGCCTTGTCCTCTACATATCATACAAAGCTTTTAGAATATGCTTCCGAACTATATGAAAAATAGAAGGCGTTTCTACTGTACTTGTTAAAAACCTTTTGTATATAAGGAATATGTTGAAGGCAAAGAGTTTCTCTGGACCATATATGATGCCAAAAGCCAGAGAATATGAAGAATATGGTAAGGAAAGCCGAATGATGCACATAGTATGTTTGTATGTATGTATGTGTGTATGTATGTGTGTGTGTATGTATGTATGTATGTATGTATGTATGTATGTATGTATGTATGTATGTATGTATGTATGTATGTATGTATGTATGTATGTATGTATGTGTGTGTGTGTGTATGTAATGCCTAACCTTCCATGAAGAAACTCCTTTTCTACATATTATATTCCTTATATTGAAAGCTTAGAAAAGAGCATTCTAGCATTATACCTAATTTCAATTAAACAAAGCTTTATGGCAGTAAAATTATATGCATAACTTCATATTCTTTATATACAAAGCTTTTAAGCAGAATATGCGTCAGAACTACTATGAAAAATACAATGTTGTACTGTATATTCTGTTAAAAACCTTTTGTATATGTTATGTTGAAGGCAAAGAATTTCTCTGGACTATATATGATGCCAAAAACCATAGAATATAAAGAATATGGTAAGGAGAGCCGAATAATGCACATAGTATGCATATATATGAAAAGATTTATAAAAAAGATGTGTTTGTTGTATGTAAATCCTAAAGTCGAGCAGTTCGAAAAACAATTTGTAACTTAAATTTCTTATAAAAGCATTAGCTACAGAACATGTGCATCATTCTCATACTCTTGTTATAAAACTTCTTTTACATAGAGATACTCGTCTACATATATTCCTTATATTGAAAGCTTAGAAAGAAAGAATTATAGCATTACATACAACAAAAAATTATAGTCTATTTCTAATAGATAGCTTATTAACTGCATAAAATATGTGCATCATTTCTCATACCCTTGATATAGAAATCTTTAACTTTCCATAAAGAGAAATGCCACCTGCTTTAATCATATTAATTCCACACCAAACTTTTTAAGATTACATACACTTCAGAATCAATTGTTGTCATATTTCTATTAAACACAGCTTTTTAGCAGTACTTAAATTATATGAATCCTTTTGCTGAACTTCTCATATTCCTTATATACAAAGCTTTTTAACAAATGCTTCAGAACGATATGAAAAACACAAGAGAATGTGTATATTCTGTTAAAAACATTTTCTATATATGGAATATGTTATGTCTAAGATGAGTTTCTCTGGACTATATGGCCAAAAACCATTGAATATGAATGTAAGGAGAGCCGAATGTTGCACATGGAATGTATATAGTTACTTTTGATATAAAATGCCTAACATTAAATAAACTCCTTGTCGTCTACATACCATATTCCTTTTATAGAAAGCTTAGAAAAGAGCGTTCTAGCATTACATACAATTCAATTAAACAAAGCTTTATAGCAGTAGACATATGCATCCTTTTGCTGCTTTTCATATTCTTTATATACAAAGCTTTTAATCTTAGAATATGCTTCAGAACAGCTCCTATACGAAAAACACAAGTTGTTTCTGTTGTATATTCTGTTATGTTGAAGACAGTTTCTCTCGACTATATATGATGCAAAAAAAAATTGAAAATGAAGAATGTGGTAAGAAGAGCCGTATAGTACGTATATGTAGTGGAAAAGATTTACATAGTAAAGATGGTGTTTGTTGTATGTAAAGCTAAAATCCTTTCGTAAGGCATTTCTTAAGTACAGCAGAACTATGCCTCTTGCACTGGTGTCTGTGACGTTAAAATATGTGGATCATTTCTCTCATCATACTCTATATAAAATTCCTTTTAACTTTACATAGAAACTCCTTGTCTTCTGTGACATGCATCCGTCTCCATTATTCAAATTACTTACCAATCTTTAAGATTACATAAACCAGAATCAATTCTTGTTATCTAGTCATATTTAAACAAAGCATTTTAGCTGTAAATTCAAATTATATGGCTCCTTTTATGCAAAGCTTTTAAACTTAAAATATGCGTCAGAACAACTCCTGTATGAAAAACACAAGGTTTCTAGTGTAAAAATCTTCTAAAACCTTTTGTATATAAGAAATATGTTGTTGAAGGAGTTTCTCTGGACTATATCTGATGCGAAAAACCATTGAATATGAATATGATGAGAGCAGTGATGCACATAGTATGTATATAGCTAAAAAGCTTTATAAAAAAGATGTGTTTGTTGTATGTAAATCTAAAATCCTTTTTATGGAATGTTTTTTCAGCAGAACTATGCATCTTTTTGTTCATGTGAAAAAAATCCTTTTTATCTAAAGAATATGAAAAGGAGTAGTTCAACAATTTGCCTAGATTTCTTACAGGCAAAGCTTATTTACAGAAACGATGTGCATCATTTCTCTCATACTCTTGATATAAAGTTCCTTTTAACATATTATATTTCTATCTCTATTAGAATGCGTTTTAGCACTAGACTCAAATAATATGCATCCTTTTGCTTTTAATATTCTTTAAATACAAAGCGTTTAAACTAGTTACTCTTCAACTCATGAAAAACACAATGTTTATTCTGTTTAAAATCTTTAGTATATAAGGAATATGTTATGTTGAAGACAGAGTTCCTCTGGACTATATGTGATGCCAAAAAAAATTGAATATGAAGAATATAATAGAGCCGAATGATGCACATAGTATGTATATAGTTAAAAGGTTTATGTAGAAGAAGATTACAAGTGTTGTATGTAAAGCTGAAATCCTTTGTTTGTAAATTTAAGTACAGCAGAACTATGCATTGTTGAGGTGTATGTGAAGTTAAAATCCTTTTTATATAAAGAATATGAAAAGTAAAGCCGTTCAACATACAATTTGTAGGTACATATTTCTTATACACGAAGCTTATTTACAGAACCACTGGATGTGCATCATTGCTCTCATCAGACTTTTAATATAAAATGCCTTTTAGAGAAACTCCTTGTCTATTTAAGTGCATGAAATATGTGGATCATTTCTCTCATCATACTTGATATAAAATTCCTTTTAACTTTACATACAAACTCCTTGTCTTCTAACGTGGCATGCATCCTCCATTATTCAAATTACAGTGGTAACTTGTGTAAAGGAATTAATTCGTTCCAAATGAAATTATGTTAAGCAAACTTTCCTTTATACAATTTCCCATAGGAATGCATTGAAAGCAGAATAATCCCATTTTATGTTGTACGGATTTTCCCCATAGGCGATTATGTTAAGCAAATTACCCCTATCCCCGGAATTTTTTGTTGTACAAATTTTATGTTATACAAGCTGTTTGTTATACAAGGGTCCACTGTACTTACCAATCTTTTTAAGAATCAATTCTTGTTATGTTGTTGTCATATTTAAACAAAGCATTTTAGCTGTAGATTCAAATTATATGGATCCTTTTATACAAAGCTTTTAAACTTAAAATATGCGTCAGAACAACTCCTGCATGAAAAACGCAAGGTGTTTCTACTGTAAATTAAAATCCTTTTTAAGGAATATTTTTACAACAGAACAATGCATCTTTTTGTTCATGTGAAAAAATCCTTTTTATCTAAAGAATATGTTACATACAACAAACATTTTTTTTATAAAGCTTTTTAGCTATATACATACTATGTGCATCACGGCTCTCGTCATATTCTTCATATTCAATGGTTTTTCGCATCAGATATAGTCCAGAGAAACTCCTTTAACAACATATTTCTTATATACAAAAGGTTTTAGAAGGTTTTTACAGTAAAAACACCTTGTGTTTTTCATACAGGAGTTGTTCTGACGCATATTTTAAGTTTAAAAGCTTTGTATAAAAGGATCCATATAATTTGAATCTACAGCTAAAATGCTTTGTTTAAATATGACAACAACATAACAAGAATTGATTCTGGTTTATGTAATCTTAAAACGATTGGTAAGTACAGTGGACCCTTGTATAACAAACAGCTTGTATAACATTAAATTTGTACATAAAAAATTCCGGGGATAGGGGAAATTTGCTTAACATAATCACCTAAGGGGAAAATCCGTACAACATAAAAATGGGATTACTGCTTTCAATGCATTCCTATGGGAAATTGTATAAAGGAAAATTTGCTTAACATAATTTCATTTGGAACGAATTAATTCCTTTATACCAGGTACCACTGTAATTTGAATCATGGAGGATGCATGTCACGTTAGCAGACAAGGAGTTTGTATGTAAAGTTAAAAGGAATTTTATATCAAGTATGATGAGAGAAATGATCCACATATTTCATGCACTTAAATAGACAAGGAGTTTCTCTAAAAGGCATTTTATATCAAAAGTCTGATGAGAGCAATGATGCACATCCAGTGGTTCTGTAAATAAGCTTCGTGTATAAGAAATATGTACCTACAAATTGTATGTTGAACGGCTTTACTTTTCATATTCTTTATATAAAAAGGATTTTCACATACACCACAACAATGCATAGTTCTGCTGTACTTAAACTTACAAACAAAGGATTTTAGCTTTATATACAACACTTGTAATCTTCTTCTACATAAACCTTTTAACTATATACATACTATGTGCATCATTCGGCTCTATTATATTCTTCATATTCAATTTTTTTTGGCATCACATATAGTCCAGAAGAACTCTGTCTTCAACATAACATATTCCTTATATACTAAAGATTTTAAACAGAATAAACATTGTGTTTTTCATGAGCTGTTCTGAAGAGTAACTTTAGTTTAAACGCTTTGTATTTAAAGAATATTAAAAGCAAAAGGATGCATATTATTTGAGTCTAGTGCTAAAACGCATTCTAATAGAGATAGAAATATAATAGGTTAAAAGGAACTTTATATCAAGACTATGAGAGAAATGATGCACATCAAGTTTCTGTAAATAAGCTTTGCCTATAAGAAATCTAGGCAAATTGTTGAACTACTCCTTTTCATATTCTTTAGATAAAAAGGATTTTTTCACATGAACAAAAAGATGCATAGTTCTGCTGTAAAAACATTCCTTAATAGGATTTTAGATTTACATACAACAATCTTTTTTATAAAGCTTTTTAGCTATATACATACTATGTGCATCACAGCTCTCATCATATTCTTCATATTCAATGGTTTTTCGCATCAGATATAGTCCAGAGAAACTCCTTCAACAACATATTTCTTATATACAAAAGGTTTTTAGAAGGTTTTTACAGTAAAAACACCTTGTTTTTTCATATAGGAGTTGTTCTGACGCATATTTTAAGTTTAAAAGCTTTGTATACAAAGAATATGAAAAGTTCAGCAAAAGGATCCATATAATTTGAATCTACAGCTAAAATGCTTTAATAGAAATATGACAAGAAGATAAGTAGAATTGATTCTGGTTTATGTAATCTCAAAAAGATTGGTAAGTAATTTAAATAATGGAGAAGGATGCATGTCACGTTAGAAGACAAGGAGTTTCTATGTAAAGTTAAAAGGAATTTGATATCAAGAGTATGATGAGAGAAATGATCCACATATTTTATGCTAGAACGCTCTTATCTAAGCTCCCCGGCGCCGACCCGGGAAGGTCGGGAAAAAACGCATCCGGAATTCCGCGGCGTTCCCGGATTGGTGCCCCGGTGCCGACCGGGAATGTTGAAAAAATGCGTCCGGAAATCCACGGTGTTCCCGGATGGGCTCCCCGGCGCCGAGCCGGGAATGTTGAAAAAACGCGTCCGGAATTCCGCGGCGTTCCCGGATCGGGGCCCCGGCTCGGACCCGGGAACGTCGGGAAAAAACACGTCCGGAAATCCGCGGTGTTCCCGGATCGGGGCCCCGGCACTGACCCGGGAAGGTCGGGAAAAAACGCGTCCGGAATTCGGTGGTGTTCCCGGATCGGGGCCCCGACAACGACCCGGGAACGTTGGGAAAAAACGTGTCCGGAATTCCGCGGCGTTCCCGGATCGGGGCCCCGACGACGACCCGGGAATGTCGGAAAACTTGTCCGGAATTCTGCGGTGTTCCCGGATGGGCGCCCCGGTGCCGAGCCGGGAATGTCAAAAAAATGCGCCCGGAATTCCGTGGCGTTCCCGGATGGGCACCCCTGCTCCGATCCTGGAATGTCGAAAAAATGCGCCCGGACTTCCGCGGCATTCCCGGATGGGCGCCTCGGCATCTACCCGGGAATGTCGAAAAAATGCGCCAGGAATTCCGCAACGTTCCCGGATTGGCACCCGGGCACCGACCCGGGAATGTCGGAAAATGCGCCTGGACTTCCGCGGCGTTCCGGGATGGGTGCCTCGGCGCCAACCCGGGAATGTAGAAAAAATCAGCCCGGAATTCCGCGACGTTCCCGGATCGGGGCCCCGGCGCTGACTGGGAATGTCTGAAAACGCGTCCGGAGGTCCACGGCCTTCCCGGATCGACGCCCCGGCGCCGACCCAGGAATGTCAGAAAATGCATCCAGAATTTCGTGGCCTTCCCGGATCGGCACCCCGGCCCCGACCCGGGAATGTCAGAAAACGCGTCCGGAGTTCCGCGGCCTTCCCGGATCGGCGCCCCGGCGACGACCCGGGAATATCGGAAAACACGTCCGTAATGCTGGGGCCTTCCCGGATGTGCGTCCCAGCGAAGACCCGGGAATGTTGGAAAACACGTCCGGAATTCCGCGTCGTTCCCGGATCGGGGCCCCGGCGCCTACACGGGAATGTCGAAAAAACGCGTCTGGAATTCCGTGGTGTTCCCGGATTGGCGCCCGGGTACCGACCCGGGAATGTCAGAAAATGTGCCTGGACTTCCGTGGCGTTCCGGGATGGGCGCCTCGGCGCCAACCCGGGAATGTAGAAAAAATCAGCCCAAAATTCCGCGACGTTCCCGGATCGGGGCCCCGGCGCTGACCGGGAATGTCTGAAAACGCGTGCGGAGGTCCACGGCCTTCCCGGATCGGCGCCCCGGCCCCGACCCGCGAATGTTGGAAAACACGTCCGGAATTCCATGACGTTCCTGGATGGGCGCCCCGGCGCCGACCCGGAAATGTTGGAAAACTTGTCCGGAATTCTGCGGCCTTTCCGGATGGGCGCCCCGGCGAAGACCCAGGAATGTCGGAAATCGCGTCTGGAATTCTGCGGCCTTTCCGGATTGGCGCCCCGGCGACGACCCAGGAATGTCGGAAAACACGTCCGGAATGCCGCGGTGTTCCCGGATGGGCGCCCCGGTGCCGAGCCGGGAATGTCGAAAAAATGAGCCCAGAATTCCGCGGCGTTCCCGGATGGGCGCCCCAGCGCCGACCCGGGAATGTCAGAAAATGCATCCGGCATTTCGTGGCCTTCCCGGATCGGCACCCCGGCCCCGACCCGGGAATGTCAGAAAACGCGTCCGGAGTTCCGCGGCCTTCCCGGATCAGCGCCCTGGCGACGACCCGGGAATATCGGAAAATGCGTCCGTACTTCTGCGGCGTTCCCGGATGGGCACCCCGGCCCCGACCCGGGAATGTCAGAAAACGCGTCCGGAGTTCCGCGGCCTTCCCGGATCAGCGCCCTGGCGACGACCCGGGAATCTCGGAAAATGCGTCCGTACTTCTGCGGCGTTCCCGGATGGGCACCCCGGCGCCGAACCGGGAATGTCGAAAAAATGCGCCGGGACTTCTGCAGCGTTCCCGGATGGGCGCCTCGGCGCCAACCCGGGAATGCAGAAAAAATCCGCCCGGAATTCCGCCACGTTCCTGGATCGGGGCCCCGGCGCCTACCCGGGAATGTCGAAAAAACGCGTCCGGAATTCCGCGGCGTTCCCGAATCGGGGACCCGACGCCGACCCGGGAACATCGGGAAAAAAAGCATCTGGAATTCGGCGGCGTTCCCGGATCGGGGCCCCGGCCCCGACCCGGGAATGTCAGAAAATGCATCCGGATTTCCGCGGCCTTCCCGGATCGGCGCCCCCGCGACGACCCGGGAATATCGGAAAACATGTCCATAATGCTGGAGCCTTCCCGGATGTGCGTCCCGGCGAAGCCCCGGAAATGTTGGAAAACACGTCCGGAATGCCGCGACGTTCCTGGATGGGCGCCCCGGCGCCGACCCGGGAATGTCTGAAAACGCGTGCGGAGGTCCACGGCCTTCCCGGATCGGCGCCCCGGCCCCGACCCGCGAATGTTGGAAAACACGTCCGGAATTCCATGACGTTCCTGGATGGGCGCCCCGGCGCCGACCCGGAAATGTTGGAAAACTTGTCCGGAATTCTGCGGCCTTTCCGGATGGGCGCCCCGGCGAAGACCCAGGAATGTCGGAAATCGCGTCTGGAATTCTGCGGCCTTTCCGGATTGGCGCCCCGGCGACGACCCAGGAATGTCGGAAAACACGTCCGGAATGCTGCGGTGTTCCCGGATGGGCGCCCCGGTGCCGAGCCGGGAATGTCGAAAAAATGAGCCCAGAATTCCGCGGCGTTCCCGGATGGGCGCCCCAGCGCCGACCCGGGAATGTCAGAAAATGCATCCGGCATTTCGTGGCCTTCCCGGATCGGCACCCCGGCCCCGACCCGGGAATGTCAGAAAACGCGTCCGGAGTTCCGCGGCCTTCCCGGATCAGCGCCCTGGCGACGACCCGGGAATCTCGGAAAATGCGTCCGTACTTCTGCGGCGTTCCCGGATGGGCACCCCGGCCCCGACCCGGGAATGTCAGAAAACGCGTCCGGAGTTCCGCGGCCTTCCCGGATCAGCGCCCTGGCGACGACCCGGGAATCTCGGAAAATGCGTCCGTACTTCTGCGGCGTTCCCGGATGGGCACCCCGGCGCCGAACCGGGAATGTCGAAAAAATGCGCCGGGACTTCTGCAGCGTTCCCGGATGGGCGCCTCGGCGCCAACCCGGGAATGCAGAAAAAATCCGCCCGGAATTCCGCCACGTTCCTGGATTGGGGCCCCGGCGCCTACCCGGGAATGTCGAAAAAACGCGTCCGGAATTCCGCGGCGTTCCCGGATCGGGGACCCGACGCTGACCCGGGAACATCGGGAAAAAAAGCATCTGGAATTCCGCGGCGTTCCCGGATCGGGGCCCCGGCCCCGACCCGGGAATGTCAGAAAACGCATCCGGATTTCCGCGGCCTTCCCGGATCGGCGCCCCCGCGACGACCCGGGAATATCGGAAAACATGTCCGTAATGCTGGGGCCTTCCCGGATGTGCGTCCCGGCGAAGCCCCGGAAATGTTGGAAAACACGTCCGGAATGCCGCGACGTTCCTGGATGGGCGCCCCGGCGCCGACCCGGGAATGTCGAAAAAATGCGCCCTGACTTCCGCAGCGTTCCAGGATGGGCGCCTCGGCGCCGACACGAGAATGTAGAAAATATGCGCCCGGAAGTCCGCGACCTTCCCGGATCGGCGCCCCGGCGCCGACCGGGAATGTCGAACAAATGCGCCCGGAAGTCCGCGACGTTCCCGGATTGGCGCCTGGACAGCGACCCGGGAATGTCAGAAAACGCGTCCGGAGTTCTGCGGCCTTCCCGGATCGGCGTCCCAGCAACGACCCGGGAATATCAGAAAACACGTCCGGAATGCTGCGGCCTTCCCGGATCTGCGTCCCGGCGACGACCCGGGAATGTTGGAAAACACGTCCGGAGTTCCGCAACGTTCCCGGATGGGCGCCGCGGCTCCGACCCGGGAATATCGGAAAACGTGTCCGTAATTCCGCAGTGTTCCCGGATGGGTGCCCCAGCGCCGACCCAGGAATGTCAAAAAAATGCGCCCGGAATTCCGCGGCGTTCCCGAATGGGCGCCCTGACTCCAACCCGGGAATGTCGAAAAAATGCACCCTGACTTCCGCGGCGTTCCAGGATGGGCGCCTCGGCGCCGACCCGAGAATGTAGAAAATATGCGCCCGGAATTCCGCGACCTTCCCGGATCGGCGCCCCGGCGCCGACCGGGAATGTCAAAAAAATGCGCCCGGAATTCCGCGACGTTCCCGGATTGGCGCCCGGACACTGACCCGGGAATGTTGGAAAACACGTCCCGAATTTCGTGGCCTTCCCGGATTGGCACCCCGGCCCCGACCCGGGAATGTCAGAAAACGCGTCCGGAGTTCCACGGCCTTCCCAGATCGGCACCCTGGCGACGACCCGGGAATATCGGAAATTACATCCGGAATGCTGCATCCTTCCCAGATCTGCGTCCCGGCGACGACCCGGGAATGTTCAAAAACTTGTCCGGAATTCTGCGGCCTTTCCGGATCGGTGCCCTAGCGACGACCCAGGAATGTCGGAAAACACGTCCGGAATTCCGCGGTGTTCCCGGATGGGCGCCCCGGCGAAGACCCAGGAATGTCAGAAAACGCGTCTGGAATTCTGCGGCCTTTCCGGTTTGTCGCCCCGGCGACGACCCAGGAATGTCGGAAAACACGTACGGAATGCCGCGGTGTTCTCGGATGGGTGCCGAGCCGGGAATGTCGAAAAAATGCGCCCAGAATTCCGCGACGTTCCTGGATGGGCGCCCCAGCGCCGACCCGGGAATGTCGGAAAATGCGTCCGGAATTTCGTGGCCTTCCCGGATCGTCACCAGGGCCCCGACCGGGGAATGTCAGAAAATGCGTCCGGATTTCCGCGGCCTTCCCGGATCGGCGCCCCGGCGACGACCCGGGAATATCGGAAAACACGTCCGTAATGCTGGGGCCTTCCTGGATGTGCGTCCCGGCGAAGACCCGGGAATGTTGGAAAACAGGTCCTGATTTCCGCGACGTTCCTGGATGGGCGCCCCGGCACCGACCCGGGAATGTCGAAAAAATGCGCCCTGAATTCCACGGCGTTCCAGGATGGGCGCCTTGGCGCCGACCCAAGAATGTAGAAAATATGCGCCCGGAATTCCGCGACATTCCCTGATCGGCGCCCCGGCGCCGACCGGGAATGTCGAAAAAATGCGCCCGGAATTCCACGACGTTCCCGGATTGGCGCCCGGACACCGACCCGGGAATGTCGGAAAACACGTCAGGAATTTCGTGGCCTTCCCGGATCGGCACCCCGGCGACGACCCGGGAATGTTGGAAAACACGTCCGGAGTTCCGGGTCCTTCCCGGATCGGCGCCCCGGCGACGACCCGGGAATACCGGAAATCACGTCCGGAATGCCGCAGCCTTCCCGGATCTGCGTCCCGGCGACGACCCGAGAATGTTGGAAAACTTGTCCGGAATTCTGCGGCCTTTCCGGATCTGTGCCCCGGCAACGACCCAGGAATGTCGGAAAACACGTCCGGAATTCCGCGGTGTTCCCGGATGGGCACCCCGGCGAAGACCCAGGAATGTCGGAAAAAGCGTCTGGAATTCTGCGGCCTTTCCGGATTGGCGCCCCGGCGACAACCCAGGAATGTCGGAAAACACGTCCGGAATGCCGCGGTGTTCCCGGATGGGCGCCCCGGTGCCGAGCCGGGAATGTCGAAAAAATGCGCCCAGAATTCCGCGGCGTTCCCGGATGGGCGCCCCAGCGCCGACCCGGGAATGTCGGAAAATGCGTCCGGAATTTTGTGGCCTTCCCGGATCGGCACCAGGGCCCCGACCCGGGAATGTCAGAAAATGCGTCCGGAGTTCCGCGGCCTTCCCGGATCGGCACCGCAGCCCTGACCCGGGAATGTCAGAAAACGCGTCCGGAGTTCCGCGGCCTTCCCGGATCGGCGCCCCGGCGACGACCCGGGAATATCGGAAAACACGTCCGGAATGCCGCAGCCTTCCCGGATCTGCGTCCCGGCGACGACCCGGGAATGTTGGAAAACTTGTCCGGTATTCTGCGGCCTTTCCGGATCGGTGCCCCGGCGACGACCCAGGAATGTCGGAAAACACATCCGGAATTCCGCGGTGTTCCCGGAAGGGCGCCCCGGCGAAGACCCAGGAATGTCGGAAAACGCGTCTGGAATTCTGCGGCCTTTCCGGTTTGTCGCCCCGACGACGACCCAGGAATGTCGGAAAACACGTCCGGAATGCCGCGGTGTTCTCGGATGGGTGCCCCGGTGCCGAGCCGGGAATGTCGAAAAAATGCACCCAGAATTCCGCGGCGTTCCCGGATGGGCGCCCCAGCGCCGACCCGGAAATGTCGGAAAATGCGTCCGGAATTTCGTGGCCTTCCCGGATTCGCACCAGGGCCCCGACCCGGGAATGTCAGAAAATGCGTCCGGGGTTCCGCGGCCTTCCCGGATCGACGCCCCGGCGCCGACCCAGGAATGTCAGAAAATGCATCCGGAATTTCGTGGCCTTCCGGGATCGGCACCCCGGCCCCGACCCGGGAATGTCAGAAAACGCGTCCGGAGTTCCGCGGCTTTCCTAGATCGGCGCCCCGGCGACGACCCGGGAATATCGGAAAACACGTCCGTAATGCTGGGGCCTTCCCGGATGTGCGTCCCGGCGAAGACCCGGGAATGTTGGAAAACACGTCCTGAATTCCGCGACGTTCCTGGATGGGCGCCCCGGCGCCGACCCAAGAATGTAGAAAATATGCGCCCGGAATTCCGCGACCTTCCCGGATCGGCGCCCCGGCGCCGACCGGGAATGTAGAAAATATGCGCCCGGAATTCCGCGACGTTCCCAGATTGGCGCCCGGACACCGACCCGGGAATGTCGGAAAACACGTCAGGAATTTCGTGGCCTTCCCGGATCGGCACCCCGGCCCCGACCCGGGAATGTCAGAAAACACGTCAGGAGTTCCGCGGCCTTCCCGGATCGGCGCCCCGGCGACGACCCGGGAATGTTGGAAAACACGTCCGGAATTCCGCGACGTTCCCAGATGGGCGCCGTGGCTCCGACCCGGGAATCTCGTAAAACGCGTCCGTAATTCTGCAGTGTTCCCGGATGGGTGCTCCAGCGCCGACCCGGGAATGTGAAAAAAATGCGCCCGGAATTCCGCGGCGTTCCCGGATGAGCGCCCATCCTCCGACCCTGGAATGTCGAAAAAATGTGCCCGGACTTCCGCGGCATTTCCGGATGGGCGCCTCGGCACCAACCCGGGAATGTCGAAAAAATGCGCCCGGAATTCCGCAAAGTTCCCGGATTGGCGCCCGGGCACTGACCCGGGAATGTCGGAAAATGCGCCTGGACTTCCGCGGCGTTCTGGGATGGGCGCCGAGGCGCCAACCCGGGAATGTAGAAAAAATCAGCCCGGAATTCCACGACGTTCCTGGATCGGGGCCCCGGCGCTGACCGGGAATGTCTGAAAACGCGTCCGGAGGTCCACGGCCTTCCCGGATCGGCGCCCCGGCCCCGACCCGGAAATGTCGGAAAATGCGCCGGGACTTCCGAGGCGTTCCTGGATGGGCGCCTCGGCGCCAACCCGAGAAGGTAGAAAAAATTTGCTCGGAATTCCGCGACGTTCCTGGATCGGCGCCCCGGCGCCGACCAGGAATGTCGAAAAAATGCGCCCGGAATTCCGCGACGTTCTCGGATTGGCGCCCGGACACCGACCCGGGAATGTCGGAAAACGCGTCGACTTCCGCGGCCTTCCCGGATCGGCGCCCCAGCGACGACCCGGGAATATCGAAAAACACGTACGGAATGCCGCGGCCTTCCCGGATTTGCGTCCCGGCTACGACCCGGGAATGTTGGAAAACACATCCGGAATTCCGCGACGTTCCTGGATGGGCGCCGCGGCTCTGACCCGGGAATCTAGGAAAACGTGTCCGTAATTCCGGAGTGTTCCCGGATGGGTACTCCAGCGCCGACCCGGGAATGTGAAAAAAATGCGCCGGGAATTCCGCGGCGTTCCCGGATGGGCGCCCCTCCTCCGACCCTGGAATGTCGAAAAAATGTGCCCGGACTTCCGCGGCATTTCCGGATGGGCGCCTCGGCACCAACCCGGGAATGTCGAAAAAATGCGCCCGGAATTCCGCAAAGTTCCCGGATTGGCGCCCGGGGACTGACCCGGGAATGTCGGAAAATGCGCCTGGACTTCCGCGGCGTTCCGGAATGGGCGCCGAGGCGCCAACCCAGGAATGTAGAAAAAATCAGCCCGGAATTCCGCGACGTTCCTGGATCGGGGCCCCGGCGCTGACCGGGAATGTCTGAAAACGCGTCCGGAGGTCCACGGCCTTCCCGGACCGGCGCCCCGGCCCCGACCCGGAAATGTCGGAAAATGCGTCCGGAGTTCCGCGGCCTTCCCGGATCGGCGCCCCGGCGACGACCCGGGAATGTTGGAAAACACGTCCGGAATTCCGCGACGTTCCCAGATGGGCGCCGTGGCTCCGACCCGGGAATCTCGTAAAACGCGTCCGTAATTCTGCAGTGTTCCCGGATGGGTGCTCCAGCGCCGACCCGGGAATGTGAAAAAAATGCGCCCGGAATTCCGCGGCGTTCCCGGATGAGCGCCCATCCTCCGACCCTGGAATGTCGAAAAAATGTGCCCGGACTTCCGCGGCATTTCTGGATGGGCGCCTCGGCACCAACCCGGGAATGTCGAAAAAATGCGCCCGGAATTCCGCAAAGTTCCCGGATTGGCGCCCGGGCACTGACCCGGGAATGTCGGAAAATGCGCCTGGACTTCCGCGGCGTTCTGGGATGGGCGCCGAGGCGCCAACCCAGGAATGTAGAAAAAATAAGCCCGGAATTCCGCGACGTTCCTGGATCGGGGCCCCGGAGCTGACCGGGAATGTCTGAAAACGCGTCCGGAGGTCCACGGCCTTCCCGGATCGGCGCCCCGGCCCCGACCCGGAAATGTCGGAAAATGCGTCCGGAGTTCCGCGGCCTTCCCGGATCAGCGCCCCGGCGACGACCCCCGAATATCGGAAAACACGTCCGGAATTCCGCGACGTTCCTGGATGGGCGCCGCGGCTCTGACCCGGGAATCTAGGAAAACGTGTCCGTAATTCCGCAGTGTTCCCGGATGGGTGCCCCAGCGCCGACCCGGGAATGTCAAAAAAATGCGCCTGAAATTCCGCGGCGTTCCCGGATGTGCGCCCCGGCTCCGACCCGGGAATGTCGAAAAAATGCGCCCGGAATTCCGCGGCATTCCCGGATGGGCGCCTCGCCACCAACCCGGGAATGTAGAAAAAATCCGCCTGGAATTCCGCGACATTCCCGGATCGGCACCCCGGCGCCGACCGGGAATGTCGAAAAAATGCGCCCGAAATTCCGCGAAGTTCCCGGATTGGCGCCCGGACACCGACCCGGGAATGTCGGAAAACACGTCCGGAATTTCGTGGCTTTCCCAGAACGGCGCCGGGAATGTCAGAAAACGCGTCCGGAGTTCCGCGGCCTTCCCGGATCGGCACCCCGGCGACGACCCGGGAATATCGGAAAACACGTCCGGAATGCCGCAGCCTTCCCGGATCTGCGTCCCGGCGACGACCCGGGAATGTTGGAAAACTTGTCCGGAATTCTGCGGCCTTTCCGGATCGGTGCCCCGGTGACGACCCAGGAATGTCGGAAAACACGTCCGGAATTCCGCGATGTTCCCGGATGGGCGCCCCGGCGAAGACCCAGGAATTTCGGAAAATGCGTCTGGAATTCTGCGGCCTTTCCGGGTTGGCGCCCCGGCGACGACCTAGGAATGTCGGAAAACATGTCGGGAACGCCGCGGTGTTCCCGGATGGGCGCCCCGGTGCCGAGCCGGGAATGTCGAAAAAATGCGCCCAGAATTCCACGGCGTTCCCGGATGGGCGCCCCAGCGCCGACCCGGGAATGTCGGAAAATGCGACCGGAATTTCGTGGCCTTCCCGGACCGGCACGAGGGTCCCGACCCGGGAATGTCAGAAAATGCATCCGGAGTTCCGCGTCCTTCCCAGATCGACACCCCGGCGCTGACCCAGGAATGTCAGAAAATGCATCCGGAATTTCGTGGCCTTCCCGGATCGGCACCCCGGCCGCGGCTCCGACCCGGGAATCTCGTAAAACGCGTCCGTAATTCCGCTGTGTTCGCGGATGGGTGCCCCAGCGCCGACCCGTGAATGTCAAAAAAATGCGCCCGAAATTCCGCGGCATTCCCCGATGTGCGCCCCGGCTCCGACCCTGGAATGTCGAAAAAATGCGCCCGGAATTCCGCAAAGCTCCCGGATTGGCGCCCAGGCGAATATCGGAAAATGCGCCTGGACTTCCGCGGCGTTCCGGGATGGGCGCCGAGGCGCCAACCCGGGAATGTAGAAAAAATCAGCCCGGAATTCTGCGACGTTCCTGGATCGGGGCCCCGGCGCTAACCGGGAATGTCTGAAAACGCGTCCGGAGTTCCACGGCCTTCCCGGATCGGCGCCCCGGCCCCGACCCGGAAATGTCGGAAAATGCGCCGGGACTTCCGAGGCGTTTCTGGATGCGCGCCTCGGCGCCAATCCGAGAGCGTAGAAAAATCCGCCCGGAATTCCACGACGTTCCCCGATCGGCGCCCCGGTGCCGACCGGGAATGTCGAAAAAATGCGCCCGAAATTCCGCGAAGTTCCCGGATTGGCGCCCGGACACCGACCCGGGAATGTCGGAAAACACGTCCGGAATTTCGTGGCTTTCCCAGAACGGCGCCCCAGCGACGACCCGGGAATATCGGAAAACACGTCCGGAATGCCGCGGCCTTCCCGGATCTGCGTCCCGGCTACGACCCGGGAATGTTGGAAAACACGTCCGGAATTCCGCGACATTCCAGGATGGGCGCCGCGGCTCCGACCCGTGAATCTCGGAAAACGTGTCCGTAATTCCGCAGTGTTCCCGGATGGGAGCCCCAGCTCCGACCCGGGAATGTCAAAAAAATGCGCCCGGAATTCCACGGCGTTCCCGGATGTGCGCACCGGCTCCGACCCGGGAATGTCGAAAAAATGCGCCCGGACTTCCACGGCATTCCCGGATGGGCGCCTCGCCACCAACCCGGGAATGTAGAAAAAATCCGCCTGGAATTCCGCGACATTCCCGGATCGGCACCCCGGCGCCGACCGGGAATGTCGAAAAAATGCGCCCGAAATTCCGCGAAGTTCCCGGATTGGCGCCCGGACACCGACCCGGGAATGTCGGAAAACACGTCCGGAATTTCGTGGCTTTCCCAGAACGGCGCCGGGAATGTCAGAAAACGCGTCCGGAGTTCCGCGGCCTTCCCGGATCGGCACCCCGGCGACGACCCGGGAATATCGGAAAACACGTCCGGAATGCCGCAGCCGTCCCGGATCTTCGTCCCGGCGCCGACCCGGGAATGTTGGAAAACTTGTCCGGAATTCTGCGGCCTTTCCGGATCGGTGCCCCGGTGACGACCCAGGAATGTCGGAAAACACGTCCGGAATTCCGCGATGTTCCCGGATGGGCGCCCCGGCGAAGACCCAGGAATTTCGGAAAATGCGTCTGGAATTCTGCGGCCTTTCCGGGTTGGCGCCCCGGCGACGACCTAGGAATGTCGGAAAACATGTCGGGAACGCCGCGGTGTTCCCGGATGGGCGCCCCGGTGCCGAGCCGGGAATGTCGAAAAAATGCGCCCAGAATTCCGCGGCGTTCCCGGATGGGCACCCCAGCGCCGACCCGGGAATGTCGGAAAATGCGTCCGGAATTTCGTGGCCTTCCCGGATCGGCACCAGGGCCCCGACCCGGGAATGTCAGAAAATGCGTCCGGAGTTCCGCGGCCTTCCCGGATCGACGCCCCGGCGCTGACCCAGGAATGTCAGAAAATGCATCCGGAATTTCGTGGCCTTCCCGGATCGACACCCCGGCCGCGGCTCCGACCCGGGAATCTCGTAAAACGCGTCCGTAATTCCGCTGTGTTCCCGGATGGGTGCCCCAGCGCCGACCCGTGAATGTCAAAAAAATGCGCCCGAAATTCCGCGGCGTTCCCGGATGTGCGCCCCGGCTCCGACCCTGGAATGTCGAAAAAATATGCCCGGACTTCAGCAACGTTCCCGGATTGGCGCCCCGGCACCGACCCGGGAATATCGGAAAATGCGCCTGGACTTCCGCGGCGTTCCGGGATGGGCGCCGAGGCACCAACCCGGGAATGTAGAAAAAATCAGCCCGGAATTCTGCGACGTTCCTGGATCGGGGCCCCGGCGCTAACCGGGAATGTCTGAAAACGCGTCCGGAGTTCCACGGCCTTCCCGGATCGGCGCCCCGGCCCCGACCCGGAAATGTCGGAAAATGCGCCGGGACTTCCGAGGCGTTTCTGGATGCGCGCCTCGGCGCCAATCCGAGAACGTAGAAAAAATCCGCCCGGAATTTCACGACGTTCCCTGATTGGCGCCCCAGCGTCGACCGGGAATGTCAAAAAAATGCGCCCGGAATTCCGCGACGTTCCCGGATTGGCGCCCGGACACCGACCCGGGAATGTCGGAAAACACGTCCGGAATTTCGTGGCTTTCCCGGATCGGCACCCCGGCCCCGACCCGGGAATGTCAGAAAACACGTCCGGAGTTCCGCGGCCTTCCCGGATCTGCGTCCTGGCTATGACCCGGGAATGTTGGAAAACACGTCCGGATTTCCGCGACGTTCCTGGATGGGCGCCGCGGCTCCGACCCGGGAATCTCGGTAAACGCGTCCGTAATGCCGCAGTGTTCCCGGATGGGTGCCCCAGCGCCGACCCGGGAATGTCAAAAAAATGCGCCCGGAATTCCGCGGCGTTCCCGGATGTGCGCCCCGGCTCCGACCCGGGAATGTCGAAAAAATGCTCCCGGACTTCCACGGCATTCCCAGATGGGCGCCTCGGCACCAACCAGGGAATGTAGAAAAAATCAGCCAGGAATTCCGCGACGTTCCCGGATCGGCGCCCCAGCGCCGACCGGGAATGTCGGAAAATGCGCCGGGACTTCCGAGGCGTTCCCAGATGGGCGTCCGGAGTTCCGCGGCCTTCCCGGATCGGCGCCGCGGCGACGACCCGGGAATATCGGAAAACACGTCCGGAATGCCGCAGCCTTCCCGGATCTGCGTCCCGGCGACGACCCGGGAATGTTGGAAAACTTGTCCGGAATTCTGCGGCCTTTCCGGATCGGGGCCCCGGTGACGACCCAGGAATGTCGGAAAACACGCCCGGAATTCCACGGTGTTCTCGGATGGGCGCCCCGGCGAAGACCGAGGAATGTCGGAAAACGCGTCTGGAATTCTGCGGCCTTTCCGGATTGGCGCCCCGGCAACGACCCAGGAATGTCGGAAAACACGTCCGGAATGCCGCGGTGTTCCCGGATGGGCGCCCTGGTGCCGAGCTGGGAATGTCGAAAAAATGCGCCCAGAATTCCGCGACGTTCCCGGATGGGCGCCCCAGCGCCGACCCGGGAATGTCGGAAAATGCGTCCAGAATTTCGTGGCCTTCCCGGATCGGCACCAGGGCCCTGAACCGGGAATGTCAGAAAATGCGTCCGGAGTTCCGCGGCCTTCCCGGATCGACGCCCCGGCGCCGATCCAGGAATGTCAGAAAGTGCATCCGTAATTTCGTGGCCTTCCCGGATCGGCACCCCGGCCCCGACCCGGGAATGTCAGAAAACGCGTCCGGAGTTCCGCGGCCTTCCCGGATCGGCGCCCCGGCGACGACCCGGGAATATCGGAAAACACGTCCGTAATGCTGGGGCCTTCCCGGATGTGCGTCCCGGCGAACACCCGGGAATGTTGGAAAACACGTCCGGAATTCCGCGACGTTCCTGGATGTGCGCCTCGGCGCCGACCAGACAATGTAGAAAATATGTGCCCGGAATTCCGCGACATTCCCGGATCGGCGCCCCGGCGCCGACCGGGAATGTCGAAAAAATGCGCCCGGAATTCCGCGACGTTCCCGGATTGGCGCCCGGACACCGACCCGGGAATGTCGGAAAACACGTCAGGAATTTTGTGGCCTTCCCGGATCGGCACCCCGGCCCCGACATGGGAATGTCAGAAAACGCGTCCGGAGTTCCGCGGCCTTCCTGGATCGGCGCCCCGGCGACGACCCAGGAATGTTGGAAAACACGTCCGGAATTCCGCGACGTTCCCGGATGGGCGCCGCGGCTCCGACCCGGGAATCTCGGAAAACGCGTCCGTGATTCTGCAGTGTTCCCGGATGGGTGCCCCAGTGCCGACCCGGTAATGTCAAAAAAATGTGCCCGGAATTCCGTGGTGTTCCCGGATGGGCGCCCCTGCTCCGACCCTGGAATGTCGAAAAAATGCGGACGGACTTCCGCGGCATTCCCGGATGGGCGCCTCGGCGCCAACCCGGGAATGTAGAAAAAATGCACCCGGAATTCCACGACGTTCCTGGATCGGGGCCCCGGCGCTGACCGGGAATGTCTGAAAACGCGTCCGGAGGTCCACGGCCTTCCCGGATCGGCGCCCCGGCCCCGACCCGGAAATGTCGGAAAATGCGCCGGGACTTCCGAGGCGTTCCTGAATGGGCGCCTCGGCGCCAACCCGAGAACGTAGAAAAAATCCGCCCGGAATTCCGCGACGTTCCCTGATCAGGGCCCCCGCGCCGACTGGGAATGTCGAAAAAATGCGCCCGGAATTCCGCGACGTTCCCGGATGGGCGCCCTGGCGACGACCCGGGAATCTCGGAAAACGCGTCCGTACTTCCGCAGTGTTCCCGGATGGGTGCCCCAGCGCCGACCCGGGAATGTCAAAAAAATACGCACAGAATTCCGCGTCGTTCCCGGATCGCGGCCCCGGCGCCTACCCGGGAATGTCGAAAAAACGTGTCCGGAATTCCGCGGCGTTCCCGGATCGGGGCCGTGGCGCCGACCCGGGAAAATCGGGAAAAAACGCATCCGGAATTCCGCGGCGTTCCCGGATCGGCGCCCCGGTGACGACCCAGGAAAGTCGGAAAACACGTCCGGAATTCCGCGGTATTCCCGGATGGGTGCCCTGGTGCTGACCGGGAATGTCGAAAAAATGCGCCCGGAATTCCGCGGTGTTCCCGGATGGGCTCCCCGGCGACGACGCGGGAATGTCGGGAAACATGTCCAGAATTCCGCGACGTACCCGGATGGGCGCCCCGGCGACGACCCGGGAATGCTGAAAAAATGCGCCCGGAATTCCGCGGCGTTCCCGGATTGGCACCCCGGCGCCGACCTGGGAATGTCGGAAAACGCGCCCAGAATCCTGCGGTGTTCCCGAATCGGCGCCCCGGCGCCAACCCGGGAACGTCGGGAAAAAACGCGTCCGGAATTCCGCGGCGTTCCCGGATCGGGGCCCCGACAACGACCCGGGAACGTTGGGAAAAAACACGTCCGGAATTCTGCAGCGTTCCCGGATCGGGGCCCCGACAACGACCCGGGAATGTCGAAAAACGCGTCCAGAATTCTGCGGCCTTTCCGGATCGGCGACCCGGCGACGACCCAGGAATATCGGAAAACACATCCGGAATTCCGCGGTGTTCCCGGATGGGCGCCCCGGCGCAGAGCCGGGAATGTCGAAAAAATACGCCCAGAATTCTGCGGCGTTCCCGGATGGGCGCCCCAGCGCCGACCCGGAATTGTCGGAAAATGCATCCGGAATTTCGTGGCCTTCCCGAATCGGCACCCCGGCCCCGACCCGGGAATGTCAGAAAACTCGTCCGGAGTTCCGCGGCCTTCCCGGATCGGCGCCCCGGCGACGACCCGGGAATATCGGAAAACACGTCCATAATACCGGGGCCTTCCCGGATCTGCGTCCTGGCGAACACCCGGGAATGTTGGAAAACACGTCCGGAATTCTACGACGTTCCCGGATGGGCGCCCCGGCGCCGACCCGGGAACGTCGGGAAAAAACGCGTCCGGTATTCCGCGGCGTTCCCGGATTGGGGCCCCGGCGCCGACCAGGGAATCTCGGAAAACGCGTCCGTAATTCCGCAGTGTTCCCGGATGGGTGCCCCAGCGCCGACCCAGGAATGTCAAAAAAATGCGCCCGGAATTCCGCGGCGTTCCCAGATGGGCGCCCCGGCTCCGACCCGGGTATGTCGAAAAAATGCACCCGTACTTCCGCGGCGTTCCCGGATGGGCGCCTCGGCACCAACCCGGGAATGTACAAAAAATCCGCCCGGAATTCCGCGACGTTCCCGGATCGGCGCCCCGGCGCCAACCGTGAATGTCGAAAAAATGCGCCTGGAATTCCGCGACGTTCCCGGATCGGCGCCCGGGCACCGACCCGGGAATGTCTGAAAACGCTTCTGGACGTCCACGGCCTTCAAGGATCGGCGCCCCGGCGACGACCCGGGAATGTCGGGAAACACGTCCAGAATTCCGTGACGTACCCGGATGGGCGCCCCGGAGCCGACCCGGGAGTGCTGAAAAAATTTGCCCGGATTCCGCGGTGTTCCCGGAATGGCGCCCCGGTGCCGAGCTGGAATGTCGCAAAATCCGCCTGGAATTCCGCGGTTTTCCCGGATGGGCTCCCCGGCGCCGACCCGGGAATGTCGGAAAACGCGCCCAGAATCCTGCGGTGTTCCCGAATCGGCGCCCCGGTGCCGACCCGGGAATCTGGGAAAACACGTCCGTAATTCCGCAGCGTTCCCAGGAATGTCAAAAAAATGCGCCCGGAATTCAGCGGCGTTCCCGGATCGGCGCCCCGGCGCTGACCGGGAATGTCGAAAAAATGCACCCGGAATTGGGAAGTCGGAAAAGCGTCCGGTTCCGCGGCGTTCCCGGATGGGGCCTGCGCACCCGGGAATGTGGAAACGCCGAATTCCCGAGTTCCGGATGCCCCACCGACGGATGCTGAAAAGCCGGATTCCGGGGTTCCCGGATGGCCCGGTGCCGGAATGTCGAAACGCCTGGAATTCCCGGTTCGATGGGCCCCCGGCGCGACCCGGAATGTCGGAAAACGCCAGAATTCGGGTCCCGATGGCGCCCCGGCCGACCCGGGAATGGAAAACGCGAATTCCGCGCGTTCCGGAATGTCAAAAAAATCCCCGAATTCGCGGTTCCGGATGGGCCCCGGCGCGACGGGAATGTCGAAAAATCCGGTTCTGCTCCGCGTTCCGGTGCAGCACGAGGGAATGTCAAAGCGCCTCCGCGGCGTCCGGATGGGCGGCCCCCGGAATTCGAAAATCGCGGACTCCGCCTGGGTGGGCGGCGCAACCCGGATTCAAACCGCGGCCGCGACTCCGGATCGGCGCCGGGCAGATGGAGCGATCCCGGATGCGGTCGCCGGCCGGGACAGATCACGCCCGGAATCGGGTTCGGAGGCCCGGCGAAACCGGGATGTGGAACCGCCGAGCCGTGCGACGGCGCCGGCGCGGCAATGGAAAAGCGCCGAATGTGTCCGGATGTCCGGCGCCCAACGGATGTCGAACGGCGATCCGGTGTTCCCGATGGCCCGGCCCGACCGGGAATGAAAAGCGTCCAATCCGGCTGTCCGGCGGCCCGGGCCGACCGGAAGTCGGAAATGAGCGTCCGGGCGCGGCGTCCCGGACGTGCCCGGCCGACGTGGACGCGGGAAAAAACTCCGGAATTCCGCGCTTCCCGGATCGGGCCGGCGCGACCGGGAATGTCGAAAAGCCGAATTCCGCGACGTCCCGGATGGGCCCGCGCCGAGCCGGGATGCGAAAATGCCGGATTCCGCGGGTTCCCGGATGGCGCCGGTGCCGAGTGGAAGTCGAAACGCCGATCGCTTCCGGATGGCCCCGGCGCCGACCGGGTGGAAAACGCGCCCAGATCCGCGGTGTTCCCGAAGGGCCCGGCGACCCGGGAATCGGAAAACGTCTATTCGCGCGTTCCCAGGATGAAGCCCGAATTCGCGCCCGATCCGCGGCCGGAATCGCAGCCCCGGAATCGCGCGTTCCCGGATTGGACGGCCGACCGGGGTCGGAACGCGCGGACCCGCGGCTTCCGGCGGCCGCCCGACCGGGAATGAAACACCCGAATTCGCGACGTCCCGGATGGACCCGGCACCGACCGGAATTCGGAACGGTCCGGAAACCCCGGCCTTCCGGCTGGGCCCCGCACCCGGAATCCGAATGGTCCGGAGGGCCGGTCCGGTGGCGCCTGCCGACCCGGAATGTCGGAAAACCGCCGATCCGGGGTTCCCGATGGCCCCGGCGAGACCCGGAATTTGGGAACCGTCCGAATTTCGACGTACCGGATGTCAACCCGGCGCGGCGTTCCCGAAAAAAGGCCCGGAATTCGGGGTTCCGGAGTCCCCGGCGCCACCCGGGAGTGTGGAAAACGCGCCCGAATCTGCGGGTTCCCGGATCGGCGCCCGGCCCGACCAGGGAAAGGAGAAAACGCGGCCCCCAGGAGGCGAACCCGACCCGGGAATCGGCCTTCCCGGACTGCAGCCGCGAGCGCCCGGAAGTTGGAAACCGGTGGAATTCCTAGTTCCCGGAGGGATTCGGCGGCCCCGGCGCCGACCCGGAAGTCTCGGAAAAGGTCCATAATTCCGAGTGTTCCCGGATGGTGCCCCGACGACACGGGAATTGCAAAAAAAGGTCCGCATTCCGCGGCGTTCCCGGATGGGGGCGCCGGCGCCGACCCGGGAATGTCGAAAAAATGCGCCCGGACTTCCGCAGCGTTCGCGGGTGGGCGCCTCGGCGCCAACCCCGGAATGTAGAAAAAATCCGCCCGGAATTCCGCGACGTTCCCGGATCGGCGCCCGGGCACAGAACTGGGAATGTCGGAAAATGCGCCCGGACTTCCGCGACGTTCCCGGACCGGCGCCCGGGCACCAACACAGGAATGTCAGAAAATGCGTCCGGAATTCCGGGGACTTCCCGGATGGGCGCCCCGGCGAAGACCCGGGAATGTCGGGAAACACGTCCAGAGTTCCGTGACGTACCCGGATGGGCGCCCCGGCGCCGAGCCGGGAATGCTGAAAAAATGCGTCCTGAATTCCGCGGTGTTCCCGGATGGGCTCCCCGGCGCCAACCCAGGAATGTCAGAAAACGCGCCCAGAATCCCGCGGTGTTCCCGAATCGGCGCCCCGGCGCCGACCAGGGAATGTCGAAAAAACGCGTCCGGAATTCCGCGGCGTTCCCGGATCGGGGCCCCGGCGCCGACCCGGGAACGTCGGGAAAAAACGCGTCCGGAATTCCGCGGCGCTCCCGGATCGGTGCCCCGGCGCCGACACGGGAACGTCGGGAAAAAACGCGTCCGGAATTCCGCGGCGTTCCCGGATCGGGGCCCTGACGACGACCCGGGAATGTCGGGAAACACGTCCAGAATTCCGCGACGTACCCGGATGGGCACCCCAGCGCCGAGCCGGGAGTGCTGAAAAAATTCGCCCGGATTCCGCGGTGTTCCTGGATGGGCTCCAGGGCGCCGACCCGGGAGTGTTGGAAAACGCTCCCAGAATCCTGCGGTGTTCCCGAATCGGCGCCCCGGCGACGACCCGGGAATATCGAAAAAACGCGTCCGGAGGTCCACGGCCTTCCCGGATCGGCGCCACGGCACCGACCCAGGAATGTCTGAAAACGCGTCCGGAATTCCGCGGCCTTCCCGGATCTGCATCCCGGCGACGACCCGGGAATGTTGGAAAACACGTGTGGAATTCCACTACGTTCCCGGATGGGCGCCCCGGCGCCGACCCGGGAATCTCGGAAAATGCGTCCGTAATTCCGCAGTGTTCCCGGATGGGTGCCCCAGCACCGACACGGGAATGTCAAAAAAATGCGCCCGAAATTCCATGGCGTTCCCGGATGGGGGCGCCGGCGCCGACCCGGGAATGTCGAAAAAATGTGCCCGGACTTCCGCGGCGTTCCCGGATCGGCGCCCGGCCCGACCGGGAATTCGGAAAATGGCCGATTCCGCGGTCCCGGATGGCCCGGCGCCAACCGGGAATGTAAAAAAATCCGCCCGGAATTCCGCGCGTTCCCGGATGGGCCCGCGCGATGGGAATGTCGAAAAAATGCGCCCGGATTCCCAGCGTTCCGATGGCCCCGGGCAACCGGAATGTCGAAAAACCGCCGGAATTCTGCGCCTTCCGGATCGGTGCCCGGCTGACGGGAATTCTGAGAAGCGCCGGAGCCCACGTTCCCGGATCGGCGCCCGGCCCACCCACGAATGTCGGAAAACCCGTACGGAATTCCGGGGACTTCCCGGATGGGCGCCCCTGCGAAGACCCAGGACTGTCGGAAAACGCGCCAGAATTCCGTGTCCGAATGGCGCCCCGGCGCCGACCGGGAATGCGAAAAAAGCGTCTGGAATTCCGCGGGTTCCCGGATAGGGCCCGGCGCGACCGGATGTCGAAAAACGCGTCCGAATTCCGCGCGTTCCCGGATCGGCGCCCGGCACCGACCGGGAATGTCGAAAACGCGTCCGGAATGCTCGACGGCCGCCGACGGGAATGAACGGTCGGATCCGCTCGATCGGCCGCGCGACGAGCGGAAACCTCCGAATTCGGCTTCGTGGCCGCGAGACGGAATTCGGAAAACGTCCAATCGCGACTACCGAGGCACCGCGCCGAGCGATCTGAAAATCCGGATCGGGTGTTCTGGTGGCTCGGCACGGGAGTTGAACGCCCGAATCTGGGGTTCCGACGGCCGCGGAGGAACAAAAGTCCGGGTCACGCTTCCGATCGGCGCCGCAACCAGGAATGTCAAAAGGTCCGAATTCCGCGGCCTTCCCGGATCGCACCCGGCGACGCCGGGAATGTTGGAAAACACGTCCGGAATTCCACGCGTTCCGGATGGGCGCCCGGCGCCGCCGGGAATTCGAAAAAGCGCCGAATTCGCAGGTTCCCGATGGGCCCCGGGACGGAATGTCAAAATGCGCCCGAAATTCCATGGCGTTCCCGGATGGGGGCCCCGGCGCCGACCCGGGAATGTCGAAAAAATGTGCCCGGACTTCCGCGGCGTTCCCGGATCGGCGCCCGGGCACCGAACCGGGAATGTCGGAAAATGTGCCCGGACTTCCGCGGCGCTCCCGGATGGGCGCGTCGGCGCCAACCCGGGAATGTAGAAAAAATCCGCCCGGAATTCCGCGACGTTCCCGGATCGGCGCCCCCGCGCTGATGAGGAATGTCGAAAAAATGCGCCCGGAATTCCACGACGTTCCCAGATCGGCGCCCGGGCAGCGACCCGGGAATGTCGGAAAACGCGTCCGGAATTCTGCGGCCTTCCCGGATCGGTGCCCCGGCCCTGACCCCCGGCGCCGACCCAGGAATGTCGGAAAACGCGTCCGGAATTCCGGGGACTTCCCGGATGGGCGCCCCTGCGAAGACCCAGGAATGTCGGAAAACGCGCCCAGAATCCCGCGGTGTTCCCGAATCGGCGCCCCGGCGCTGAGCCGGGAGTGTCGAAAAAACGCGTCCGGAATTCCGCGGCGTTCCCGGATCGGCGCCCGGGCACCGACCCGGGAATGTCGGAAAACGCGTCCGGAAATGCGCGGCCTTTCCGGATCGGCGCCCCGGCCCCGACCCGGGAATTTCTGATATCGCGTCCGGAGGTGCACGGCCTTCTCGGATCGGCGCCCCAGCGCCGACCCAGGAATGGCGGAAAACGCATCCGGAATTCCGGGGACTTCCCGGATGGGCGCCCCGGCGAAGACCCGGGAATGTCGGGAAACACGTCCAGAATTCTGCGACGTACCCGGATGGGCACCCCGGCGCCGAGCCGTTGATGCTGAAAAAAGTGCGCCCGGAATTCCGCGGTGTTCCTGGATGGGCTCCCCGGCGCCGACCCGGGAGTGTTGGAAAACGCGCCCAGAATCCTGCGGTGTTCCCGAATCGGCGCCCCGGCGACGACCCGGGAATATCCAAAAAACGCGTCCGGAGGTCCACGGCCTTCCCGGATAGGCGCCCCGGCGCCGACCCGGGAACGTCGGAAAAAACGGGTCCGGAATTCCGCGGCGTTCTCGGATCGGGGCCCCGGCGCCGACCCGGGAATGTCGGGAAACACGTCCAGAATTCTGCGACGTACCCGGATGTGCACCCCGGCGCCGAGCCGGGAATTCTGAAAAAATGCGCCCGGAATTCCGCGGTGTTCCTGGATGGGCTCCCCGGCGCCAACCCGGGAGTGTTGGAAAACGCGCCCAGAATCCTGCGGTGTTCCCGAATTGGCGCCCCGGCGCCGACCCGGGAATATCAAAAAAACGCATCCGGAGGTCCGAACGCGTTTTCAGAGATTCCCGGGTCGGCGCGGGGCCCCCATCCGGGAACGTCGCGGAATTCCGGACATGTTTTCCAACATTCCCGGGTCGTTGCCGGGGCGCCGATCTGGGAAGGCCGCGGAACTCCGGACGGGTTTTCTGACATTCCCGGGTCGGGGCCCGGGTGACGATCCGGGAAAGCCACGAAATTCCGGACGCGTTTTCCGACATTCCCGGGTCGGTGCCTGGGTGCCGATCCGGGAACGTCATGGAATTCCGGGTGGATTTTTTCTACATTCCCGGGTCGGCGCCGTGGCGCCCATCCCGGAACGCCGCGGAAGTCTGGGAGCATTTTTTCGACATTCCCGGGTTGGCGCCGGGGCGCCCATCCGGGAACACCGCAGAATTCCGGGCGCATTTTTTTGACATTCCCTGGTCGGCGCTGGGGTGCCCATCTGGGAATGCTGCGGAATTACGGACGCGTTTTCCGAGATTCCTGGGTCGGCGCCGGGGCGCCCATCCAGGAACGGCGCAGAATTCCGGACGTCTTTTCCAACATTCCCGGGTCTTCGCGGGCCCCATCCGGAAGGCCGGATTCGGATGTGTTTTCCGATATTCCGAGTCGTCGCCGGGGCGCCATCCGGAAGCCGCGGAATCCGGACGCGTTTTCTGACATCCTGGGTCGGGGCCGGGTGCGATCGGAAGGCCCGAATTCCGGCGCATTTTTGACTCCGGGTCGGCGTGGGCCCACGGGACCGGGAATTCGGACATTTTCGAATTCCGGGTCGCGCGGGGCCGATCCGGAAAGCGCGAATTCCGGCTTTCATCCCGGTCGTGCGGGCCCGATCCGGGAACGCCGCGGAATTCCGGACGGTTTCCAATTCCCGTCTGGGGCCGATCCGGGAAGCTGAATTCCGGACGCGTTTTTTCCGTCCGGTGCGCGGGGCCCCGGAGCGCGGAATCCGGAGTGACATCCGGCGGGCCGGGCGGATCGGAAGCCGGGAATCGGCGGTTTTCGACATTCCCGGTCGGGCCGGGGCCGCTCCGGGAACGCGCGGAATTCCGACGATTTTTTGTATTCCTCGGCCAGGGCCCACGGACGTCGCGATTCCGGGCGTTTCCGATTCCGGGTCGTGCGGGCACCGATCGGGAACGCGCGGAATTCCGGGCGCATTTTTGACATTCCGGGTCGGCGCGGGGCCCCATCCGGGGCACGCGAATTCGAACGCGTTTTCTGAATCCCGGTCGGCGCGGGGCCCCATCCGGGAACGTCGCGGAATTCCGGGGTTTTTCGACTTCCCGGGTCGTCGCGGGCGCCCATCCGGAACGCCGCGGAATCGGGCTTTTTGACATTCCCGGGTTGGCGCCGGGCCCATCGGGAATGCGCGGAATTCCGGCGCATTTTGCATGGGTCGGCGCGGGCACCCGACTGGGACGGGATTCGAGCTTTTCCGAATTCCCGGGTCGGCGCGGGGCCCCATCCGGGAACGCGCGGATCCGGCGTGTTTTTACATTCCGGGTCGTGCGGGCAACGGGGGCGCGGCATTCCGGGACTATCCGGTCGTCGGTCCGTCGGAACATGTTTCTTCGATATTCCCGGTCGGCCGGGCGCCCATCCGGAACGCCGCGGATAGTCGGGCGATTTTTTGACATTCCCGGGTCGGCGCCGGGGCGCCATCGGGAACGCCGCGGATTCCGGGCATTTTTTTGACATTCCGGGTCGGCGCTGGGCACCCATCCGGGAATACTGCGGAATTACGAACGCGTTTTCGAGATTCCGGGCGGCGCGGGGCCCCATCCGGGAACGTCGCGGAATTCCGGACGTGTTTTCGATATTCCGGGTCGTCGCGGGCGCCGATCCGGGAGGGCGCGGATCCGGAGGTTTTCGACATTCCGGGTCGGGCGGGGTGCCGATCCGGAAGCCGAAATTCCGACGCGTTTTCCGACATTCCGGGTCGGCCGGGCCGCCTCCGGGAAGCGCGGATTCGGGCGTTTTTCGACATTCCGGGTCGGCGCGGGGCGCCATCCGGGAAGCGCGGAATTCCGGACATTTTTTCGACATTCCCGGGTCGGCGCCGGGGCTCCCATCCGGGAACGACGTGGAATTCCGGGCGCATTTTTTTGACATTCCCAGTCAGCGCCGGGGCGCTGATCCGGGAACGTCGCGGAATTCCGGGCGGATTTTTTCTACATTCCCGGGTTGGCGCCGAGGCGCCCATCCGGGAACGCCGCGGAAGTCCGGGCGCATTTTCCGACATTCCCGGGTCGGTGCCCGGGCGCCGATCCAGGAACGTCGCGGAAGTCCGGGCGCATTTTTTGACATTCCCGGGTCGGCGCTGGGGCACCCATCCGGGAACACTGCGGAATTATGAACGCGTTTTCGGAGATTCCCGGGGCGGCGCGGGGCCCCCATCCGGGAACGTCGCGGAATTCCGGACGTGTTTTTTACCGACTTTCCCGGGTCGTCATCCAGGCGCCCATCCGGGAACGCCGCGGAAGTCCGGGCGCATTTTTTCGACATTCCCGGGTCGGCGCCGGGGCGCCCATCCGGGAACGCCGCGGAATTCCGGGCGCATTTTTTTGACATTCCCGGGTCGGCGCTGGGGCACCCATCCGGGAATACTGCGGAATTACGAACGCGTTTTCCGAGATTCCCGGGTCGGCGCGGGGCCCCCATCCGGGAACGTCGCGGAATTCCGGACGTGTTTTTCAACATTCCCGGGTCGTTGCAGGGATGCAGATCCGGGAAGGCCGCGGCATTCCGGACATGTTTTCCGATATTCCCGGGTCGTCGCCGGGGCGCCGATCCGGGAAGGCCGCGGAACTCCGGACAGGTTTTCTGACATTCCCGGGTCTGGGCCGGGGTGCCGATCCGGGAAGGCCACGAAATTCCGGACGCGTTTTCCGACATTCCCGGGTCGGTGCCCGGGCGCCGATCCGGGAACGTCGCGGAATTCTGGGTGGATTTTGTCGACATTCCCGGGTCGGCGCCGTGCCGCCCATCCCGGAACGCCGCGGAAGTCTGGGCGCATTTTTTCGACATTCCGGGGTCAGCGCCGGGGCGCCCATCCGGGAACAACGCGGTATTCCGTGCGCATTTTTTTGACATTCCCGGGTCGGCGCTGGGGCGCCCATCTGGGAATGCTGCGGAATTACGGACGCGTTTTCCAAGATTCCCGGGTCGGCGCCGGGGCGCCCATCTGGGAACGGCGCAGAATTCCGGACGTCTTTTCCAACATTCTTGGGTCTTCGCCGGGACGCAGATCCGGGAAGGCCCCGGCATTCGGGACGTGTTTTCCGATATTCCCGAGTCGTCGCCGGGGCGCCGATCCGGGAAGGCCGCGGAACTCCGGACGCGTTTTCTGACATTCCTGGGTCGGGGCCGGCGTGCCGATCCGGGAAGGCCACGAAATTCCGGACGCATTTTCCGACATTCCGGGGTCGGCGCTGGGGCGCCCATCCGGGAACGCCGCGGAATTCCGGACATGTTTTCCGACATTCCCGGGTTGTCGCCGGGGCGCCGATCCGGAAAGGCCGCAGAATTCCGGACGCGTATTCTGACATTCCTGGGTCGGCGCCGGGGCCCCGATCCGTTAACGCCACAGAATTCCGGACGCGTTTTTTCCCGACCTTCCCGGGTCGGCGCCGGGGCCCCGATCCGGGAAGGCCGCGGAACTCCGGACGGGTTTTCTGACATTCCCGGGTCGGGGCCGGGGTGCCGATCCGGGAAGGCCACGAAATTCCGGATGCGTTTTCCGACATTCCCGGGTCGGTGCCAGGGCGCCAATCCGGGAACGTCGCGGAATTCCGGGCGCATTTTTTCTAAATTCCCGGGTTGGCGCCGTGGCTCCCATCCCGGAACGCCGCGGAAGTCTGGGCGCATTTTTTCGACATTCCCGGGTCGGCGCCGGGGCGCCCATCCGGGAACGCCGCGTAATTCCGGGCGCATTTTTTTGACATTCCCAGGTCGGCGCTGGGGCGCCCATCTGGGAATGCTCCGGAATAACGGACGCGTTTTCCAACATTCCCGGGGCTTCGCCGGGAAGCAGATCCGGGAAGGCCCCGGCATTTAGGACGTGTTTTCCGATGTTCCCGAGTCGTCGCCGGGGCGAAGATCCGGGAAGGCCGCGGAACTCCGGACGCTTTTTCTGACATTCCTGGGTCGGGGCCGGGGTGCCGATCTGGGAAGGCCACGAAATTCCGGATGCATTTTCCGACATTCCCGGGTCTGCGCTGGGGCACCCATCTGGGAACGCCGCGGAATTCTGGGCGCATTTTTTCGACATTCCCGGCTCGGCAACGGGGCGCCCAACCGGGAGCACCGCGGAATTCCGAACGTGTTTTCCGACATTCCTAGGTCGTCGCCGGGGCCCCGATCCGGGAATGCCGTGGAATTCCGGACGCGTTTTTTCCCGACCTTCCCGGGTCGGCGCCGGGGCCCCGATCCGGGAAGGCCGCGGAACTCCGAACGGGTTTTCTGACATTCCCGGGTCGGGGCCGGGGTGCCGATCCGGGAAGGCCACGAAATTCCGGATGCGTTTTCCGACATTCCCGGGTCGGTGCCAGGGCGCCAATCCGGGAACGTCGCGGAATTCCGGGCGCATTTTTCTACATTCCCGGGTCGGCGCCGTGGCTCCCATCCCAGAACGCCGCGGAAGTCTGGGCGCATTTTTTTGACATTCCCGGGTCGGCGCCGGGGCGCCCATCCGGGAACGACGCGGAATTCCGGGCGCATTTTTTTGACATTCCCGGGTCGTTGCTGGGCCGCCCATCCGGGAATGTCGCGGAATTCCGGATGTGTTTTCCAACATTCTCGGGTCGTTGCTGGGACGAACATCCGGGAAGGCCGCGGCATTCCGGACATGTTTTCCGATATTCCCGGTTTGTTGCCGGGGCGCCGATCCGGGAAGGCCGCGGAACTCCGGACAGGTTTTCTGACATTCCCGGGTCGGGGCCGGGGTGCCGATCCGGGAAGGCCACGAAATTCCGGACGCGTTTTCCGACATTCCCGGGTCGGTGCCCGGGCGCCGATCCGGGAACGTCGCGCAATTCCGGGCAGATTTTTTCGACATTCCGGATCGGCGCGGGGGCGCCGATCTGGGAAGTCCCCGGAATGCCAGACGCGTTTTCCGACATTCCTGGGTCGGCGCCGGGGCGCCCATCCGGGAAGGCTGTGGACCTCCGGACGCGTTTTCAGACATTCCCGGGTCGGGGTCGGGGCGCCGATCTGGGAAGGCCACGGAATTCCAGACGCGTTTTCCGACATTCCCGGGTCGTCGCCGGGACGCAGATCCGGGAAGGCCGCGGCATTCCGGACGCGTTTTCCGATATTCCCGGGTCATCGCCGGGGCGCCGATCCGGGAAGGCCACGAAATTCTGGACGCATTTTCCGACATTCCCGGGTCAGTGCCCGGGCGCCGATCCGGGAACGTCGCGGAATTCCAGGCGCATTTTTTCGACATTCCGGATTGGCGACGGGGCGCCGATCCAGGAACGTTGCGGAATTCCGGGCGGATTTTTTCTACATTCCCGGGTTGGCGCCGAGGCGCCCATCCCGGAACGCTGCGGAAGTCAGGGCGCATTTTTTAGACATTCCCGGGTCGAGGATGGGGCACCCATCCGGGAACACTGCGGAATTACGAACGCGTTTTCCGAGATTCCCGGGTCTGCGCGGGGCCCCCATCCGGGAATGTCGCGGAATTCCGGATGTGTTTTCCAACATTCTCGGGTCGTCGCTGGGACGCAGATCCGGGAAGGCTGCGGCATTCCGGACATGTTTTCCGATATTCCCGGTTCGTCGCCGGGGCGCCGATCCGGGAAGGCCGCGGAACTCCGGACAGGTTTTCTGACATTCCCGGGTCGGGGCCGGGGTGCTGATCTGGGAAGGCCACGAAATTCCGGACGCGTTTTCCGACATTCCCGGGTCGGTGCCCGGGCGCCGATCCAGGAACGTCGCTGAATTCCGGGCGGATTTTTTTGACATTCCCGGGTCGGCGCCGTGCCGCCCATCCCGGAACGCCGCGAAAGTCTGGGCGCATTTTTTCGACATTCCCGGGTCGGCGCCGGCGCGCCCATCCGGGAACAATGCGGAATTCCGTGCGCATTTTTTTGACATTCCCGGGTCGGCGCTGGGGCGCCCATCTGGGAATGCTGCGGAATTACGGACGCGTTTTCCAAGATTCCCGGGTCGGCGCCGGGGCGCCCATCCGGGAACGGCGCAGAAATCCGGACGTCTTTTCCAGCATTCCTGGGTCTTCGCCGGGACGCAGATCCGGGAAGGCCCCGGCATTCCGGACGTGTTTTCTGATATTCCCGAGTCGTCGCCGGGGCGCCGATCCGGGAAGGCCGCGGAACTCCGGACGCGTTTTCTGACATTCCTGGGTCGGGGCCGGGGTGCTGATCCGGGAAGGCCACGAAATTCCGGATGCATTTTTCGACATTTTCGGGTCGGCGCTGGGGCGCCCATCCGGGAACGCCGCGGAATTCTGGACGTATTTTTTCGACATTCCCGGCTCGGCACCAGGGCGTCCAACCGGGAACACCGCGGAATTCCGGACATGTTTTCCGACATTGCTGGGTCGTCGCCGGGGCACCGATCCGGAAAGGCCGCAGAATTCCGGACGCGTATTCTGACATTCCTGGGTCGGCGCCGGGGCCCCGATCCGTTAACGCCACAGAATTCCGGACGCGTTTTTTCCCGACCTTCCCGGGTCGGCGCCGGGGCCCCGATCCGGGAAGGCCGCGGAACTCCGGACGGGTTTTCTGACATTCCCGGGTCGGGGCCGGGGTGCCGATCCGGGAAGGCCACGAAATTCCGGATGCGTTTTCCGACATTCCCGGGTCGGTGCCAGGGTGCCAATCCGGGAACGTCGCGGAATTCCGGGCACATTTTTTCTAAATTCCCGGGTCGGCGCCGTGGCTCCCATCCCGGAACGCCGCGGAAGTCTGGGCGCATTTTTTCGACATTCCCGGGTCGGCAACGGGGCGCCCATCCGGGAACGGCGCAGAAATCCGGACGTCTTTTCCAGCATTCCTGGGTCTTCGCCAGGACGCAGATCCGGGAAGGCCCGGGCATTCCGGACATGTTTTCTGATATTCCCGAGTCGTCGCCGGGGCGCCGATCCGGGAAGGCCGCGGAACTCCGGACGCGTTTTCTGACATTCCTGGGTCGGGGCCGGGGTGCTGATCCGGGAAGGCCACGAAATTCCGGATGCATTTTCCGACATTTTCGGGTCGACGCTGGGGCGCCCATCCGGGAACGCCGCGGAATTCTGGGCATATTTTTTCGACATTCCCGGCTCGGCACCAGGGCGTCCAACCGGGAACACCGCGGAATTCCGGACATGTTTTCCGACATTCCTGGGTCGTCGCCGGGGCACCGATCCGGAAAGGCCGCAGAATTCCGGACGCATATTCTGACATTCCTGGGTCGGCGCCGGGGCCCCGATCCGTTAACGCCACAGAATTCCGGACGCGTTTTTTCCCGACCTTCCCGGGTCGGCGCCGGGGCCCCGATCCGGGAAGGCCGCGGAACTCCGAACGGGTTTTCTGACATTCCCGGGTCGGGGCCGGGGTGCCGATCCGGGAAGGCCACGAAATTCCAGATGCGTTTTCCGACATTCCCGGGTAGGTGCCAGGGCGCCAATCCGGGAACGTCGTGGAATTCCGGGCGCATTTTTTCTAAATTCCCGGGTCAGCGCAGTGGCTCCCATCCCGGAACGCCGCGGAAATCTGGGCGCATTTTTTCGACATTCCCGGGTCGGCGCCCGGGCGCCCATCCGGGAACGCCGCGGAATTCCGGGCGCATTTTTTTGACATTCCCGGGTCGGCGCTGGGGCGCCCATCTGGGAATGCTCCGGAATAACGGACGCGTTTTCCAACATTCCCGGGGCTTCGCCGGGAAGCAGATCCGGGAAGGCCCCGGCATTTAGGACGTGTTTTCCGATATTCCCGAGTCGTCGTCGGGGCGAAGATCCGGGAAGGCCGCGGAACTCCGGATGCTTTTTCTGACATTCCTGTGTCGGGGCCGGGGTGCCGATCCGGGAAGGCCACGAAATTCCGGATGCATTTTCCGACATTCCCGGGTCTGCGCTGGGGCACCCATCCGGGAACGTCGCGGAATTCCGGGCGCATTTTTCTACATTCCCGGGTTGGCGCCGTGGCTCCCATCCCAGAACGCCGCGGAAGTCTGGGCGCATTTTTTCGACATTCCCGGGTCGGCGCCGGGGCGCCCATCCGGGAACGACGCGGAATTCCGGGCGCATTTTTTTGACATTCCCGGGTCGGTGCTGGGGCGCCCATCCGGGAATGTCGCGGAATTCCGGATGTGTTTTCCAACATTCTCGGGTCGTTGCTGGGACGCACATCCGGGAAGGCCGCGGCATTCCGGACATGTTTTCCGATATTCCCGGTTCGTCGCCGGGGCGCCGATCCGGGAAGGCCGCGGAACTCCGGACAGGTTTTCTGACATTCCCGGGTCGGGGCCGGGGTGCCGATCCGGGAAGGCCACGAAATTCCGGACGCGTTTTCCGACATTCCCGGGTCGGTGCCCGGGCGCCGATCCGGGAACGTCGCGCAATTCCGGGCAGATTTTTTCGACATTCCCGGCTCGGCACCAGGGCGTCCAACCGGGAACACCGCGGAATTCTGGACATGTTTTCCGACATTCCTGGGTCGTCGCCGAGGCACCGATCCGGAAAGGCCTCAGAATTCCGGACGCATATTCTGACATTCCTGGGTCGGCGCCGGGGCCCCGATCCGTTAACGCCACAGAATTCCGGACGCGTTTTTTCCCGACCTTCCCGGGTCGGCGCCGGGGCCCCGATCCGGGAAGGCCGCGGAACTCCGAACGGGTTTTCTGACATTCCCGGGTCGGGGCCGGGGTGCCGATCCGGGAAGGCCACGAAATTCCAGATGCGTTTTCCGACATTCCCGGGTCGGTGCCAGGGCGCCAGTCCGGGAACGTCGTGGAATTCCGGGCGCATTTTTTCTAAATTCCCGGGTTGGCGCAGTGGCTCCCATCCCGGAACGCCGCGGAAGTCTGGGCGCATTTTTTCGACATTCCCGGGTCGGCGCCGGGGCGCCCATCCGGGAACGCCGCGTAATTCCGGGCGCATTTTTTTGACATTCCCGGGTCGGCGCTGGGGCGCCCATCTGGGAATGCTCCGGAGTAACGGACGCGTTTTCCAACATTCCCGGGGCTTCGCCGGGAAGCAGATCCGGGAAGGCCCCGGCATTTAGGACGTGTTTTCCGATATTCCCGAGTCGTCGTCGGGGCGAAGATCCGGGAAGGCCGCGGAACTCCGGACGCTTTTTCTGACATTCCTGTGTTGGGGCCGGGGTGCCGATCCGGGAAGGCCACGAAATTCCGGATGCATTTTCCGACATTCCCGGGTCTGCGCTGGGGCACCCATCCGGGAACGTCGCGGAATTCCGGGCGCATTTTTCTACATTCCCGGGTCGGCGCCGTGGCTCCCATCCCAGAACGCCGCGGAAGTCTGGGCGCATTTTTTCGACATTCCCGGGTCGGCGCCGGGGCGCCCATCCGGGAACGACGCGGAATTCCGGGCGCATTTTTTTGACATTCCCGGGTCGGTGCTGGGGCGCCCATCCGGGAATGTCGCGGAATTCCGGATGTGTTTTCCAACATTCTCGGGTCGTTGCTGGGACGCACATCCGGGAAGGCCGCGGCATTCCGGACATGTTTTCCGATATTCCCGGTTCGTCGCCGGGGCGCCGATCCGGGAAGGCCGCGGAACTCCGGACAGGTTTTCTGACATTCCCGGGTCGGGGCCGGGGTGCCGATCCGGGAAGGCCACGAAATTCCGGACGCGTTTTCCGACATTCCCGGGTCAGTGCCCGGGCGCCGATCCGGGAACGTCGCGCAATTCCGGGCAGATTTTTTCGACATTCCGGATCGGCGTGGGGGCGCCGATCTGGGAAGTCCCCGGAATGCCGGACGCGTTTTCCGACATTCCTGGGTCGGCGCCGGGGCGCCCATCCGGGAAGGCTGTGGACCTCCGGACGCGTTTTCAGACATTCCCGGGTCGGGGGCGGGGCGCCGATCTGGGAAGGCCACGGAATTCCAGACGCGTTTTCCGACATTCCCGGGTCAGTGCCCGGGCGCCGATCCGGGAACTTCGCGGAATTCCAGGCGCATTTTTTCGACATTCCGGATTGGCGCCGGGGCGCCGATCCGGGAACGTCGCGGAATTCCGGGCGGATTTTTTCTACATTCCCGGGTCGGCGCCGAGGCGCCCATCCCGGAACGCCGCGGAAGTCAGGGCGCATTTTTTAGACATTCCCGGGTCGGGGATGGGGCACCCATCCGGGAACACTGCGGAATTACGAACGCGTTTTCCGAGATTCCCAGGTCGGCGCGGGGCCCCCATCCGGGAATGTCGTGGAATTCCGGATGTGTTTTCCAACATTCTCGGGTCGTTGCTGGGACGCAGATCCGGGAAGGCCGCGGCATTCCGGACATGTTTTCCGATATTCCCGGTTCGTCGCCGGGGTGCCGATCCGGGAAGGCCGCGGAACTCCGGACAGGTTTTCTGACATTCCCGGGTCGGGGCCGGGGTGCTGATCTGGGAAGGCCACGAAATTCCGGATGCGTTTTCCGACATTCCCGGGTCGGTGCCCGGGCGCCGATCCGGGAACGTCGCTGAATTCCGGGCGGATTTTTTTGACATTCCCGGGTCGGCGCCGTGCCGCCCATCCCGGAACGCCGCGGAAGTCTGGGCGCATTTTTTCGACATTCCCGGGTCGGTGCCGGGGCGCCCATCCAGGAACAATGCGGAATTCCGTGCGCATTTTTTTGACATTCCCGGGTCGGCGCTGGGGAGCCCATCTGGGAATGCTGCGGAATTACGGACGCGTTTTCCATGATTCCCGGGTCGGCGCCGGGGCGCCCCTCCGGGAACGGCGCAGAATTCCGGACGTCTTTTCCAACATTCCTGGGTCTTCGCCGGGACGCAGATCCGGGAAGGCCCCGGCATTCCGGACGTGTTTTCCGATATTCCCGAGTCGTCGCCGGGGCGCCGATCCGGGAAGGCCGCGAAATTCCGGATGCATTTTCCGACATTCTTGGGTCGGCGCTGGGGCGCCCATCCGGGAACGCCGCGGAATTCTGGGCGTATTTTTTCGACATTCCCGGCTCGGCACCGGGGCGTCCAACCGGGAACACCACGGAATTCCGGACATGTTTTCCGACATTCCTGGGTCGTCGCCGGGGCGCCGATCCGGAAAGGCCGCAGAATTCCGGACGCATATTCTGACATTCCTGGGTCGGCGCCGGGGCCCCGATCCGTTAACGCCACAGAATTCCGGACGCGTTTTTTCCCGACCTTCCCGGGTCGGCGCCGGGGCCCCGATCCGGGAAGGCCGCGGAACTCCGAACGGGTTTTCTGACATTCCCGGGTCGGGGCCGGGGTGCCGATCCGGGAAGGCCACGAAATTCCAGATGCGTTTTCCGACATTCCCGGGTCGGTGCCAGGGCGCCAATCCGGGAACGTCGTGGAATTCCGGGCGCATTTTTTCTAAATTCCCGGGTCAGCGCAGTGGCTCCCATCCCGGAACGCCGCGGAAGTCTGGGCGCATTTTTTCGACATTCCCGGGTCGGCGCCGGGGCGCCCATCCGGGAACGCCGCGGAATTCCGGGCGCATTTTTTTGACATTCCCGGGTCGGCGCTGGGGCGCCCATCTGGGAATGCTCCGGAATAACGGACGCGTTTTCCAACATTCCCGGGGCTTCGCCGGGAAGCAGATCCGGGAAGGCCCCGGCATTTAGGACGTGTTTTCCGATATTCCCGAGTCGTCGTCGGGGCGAAGATCCGGGAAGGCCGCGGAACTCCGGATGCTTTTTCTGACATTCCTGTGTCGGGGCCGGGGTGCCGATCCGGGAAGGCCACGAAATTCCGGATGCATTTTCCGACATTCCCGGGTCTGCGCTGGGGCACCCATCCGGGAACGTCGCGGAATTCCGGGCGCATTTTTCTAAATTTCCGGGTTGGCGCCGTGGCTCCCATCCCAGAACGCCGCGGAAGTCTGGGCGCATTTTTTCGACATTCCCGGGTCGGCGCCGGGGCGCCCATCCGGGAACGACGCGGAATTCCGGGCGCATTTTTTTGACATTCCCGGGTCGGTGCTGGGGCGCCCATCCGGGAATGTCGCGGAATTCCGGATGTGTTTTCCAACATTCTCGGGTCGTTGCTGGGACGCACATCCGGGAAGGCCGCGGCATTCCGGACATGTTTTCCGATATTCCCGGTTCGTCGCCGGGGCGCCGATCCGGGAAGGCCGCGGAACTCCGGACAGGTTTTCTGACATTCCCGGGTCGGGGCCGGGGTGCCGATCCGGGAAGGCCACGAAATTCCGGACGCGTTTTCCGACATTCCCGGGTCGGTGCCCGGGCGCCGATCCGGGAAAGTCGCGGAATTCCGGGCAGATATTTTCGACATTCCCGGCTCGGCACCAGGGCGTCCAACCGGGAACACCGCGGAATTCCGGACATGTTTTCCGACATTCCTGGGTCGTCGCCGGGGCACCGATCCGGAAAGGCCGCAGAATTCCGGACGCATATTCTGACATTCCTGGGTCGGCGCCGGGGCCCCGATCCGTTAACGCCACAGAATTCCGGACGCGTTTTTTCCCGACCTTCCCGGGTCGGCGCCGGGGCCCCGATCCGGGAAGGCCGCGGAACTCCGAACGGGTTTTCTGACATTCCCGGGTCGGGGCCGGGGTGCCGATCCGGGAAGGCCACGAAATTCCAGATGCGTTTTCCGACATTCCCGGGTCGGTGCCAGGGCGCCAGTCCGGGAACGTCGTGGAATTCCGGGCGCATTTTTTCTAAATTCCCGGGTCAGCGCAGTGGCTCCCATCCCGGAACGCCGCGGAAGTCTGGGCGCATTTTTTCGACATTCCCGGGTCGGCGCCGGGGCGCCCATCCGGGAACGCCGCGGAATTCCGGGCGCATTTTTTTGACATTCCCGGGTCGGCGCTGGGGCGCCCATCTGGGAATGCTCCGGAATAACGGACGCGTTTTCCAACATTCCCGGGGCTACGCCGGGAAGCAGATCCGGGAAGGCCCCGGCATTTAGGACGTGTTTTCCGATATTCCCGAGTCGTCGTCGGGGCGAAGATCCGGGAAGGCCGCGGAACTCCGGACGCTTTTTCTGACATTCCTGTGTTGGGGCCGGGGTGCCGATCCGGGAAGGCCACGAAATTCCGGATGCATTTTCCGACATTCCCGGGTCTGCGCTGGGGCACCCATCCGGGAACACCGCGGAATTCCGGGCGGATTTTTTCTACATTCCCGGGTCGGCGCCGTGGCGCCCATCCCGGAACGCCGCGGTAGTCTGGGCGTATTTTTTCGACATTCCCGGGTCGGCGCCGGGGCGCCCATCCGGGAACGCCGCGGAATTCCAGGCGCATTTTTTTGACATTCCCGGGTCGGCGCTGGGGCACCCATCCGGGAATGTCGCGGAATTCCGGATGTGTTTTCCAACATTCTCGGGTCGTTGCTGGGACGCACATCCGGGAAGGCCGCGGCATTCCGGACATGTTTTCCGATATTCCCGGTTCGTCGCCGGGGCGCCGATCCGGGAAGGCCGCGGAACTCCGGACAGGTTTTCTGACATTCCCGGGTCGGGGCCGGGGTGCCGATCCGGGAAGGCCACGAAATTCCGGACGCGTTTTCCGACATTCCCGGGTCGGTGCCCGGGCGCCGATCCGGGAACGTCGCGCAATTCCGGGCAGATTTTTTCGACATTCCGGATCGGCGTGGGGGCGCCGATCTGGGAAGTCCCCGGAATGCCGGACGCGTTTTCCGACATTCCTGGGTCGGCGCCGGGGCGCCCATCCGGGAAGGCTGTGGACCTCCGGACGCGTTTTCAGACATTCCCGGGTCGGGGGCGGGGCGCCGATCTGGGAAGGCCACGGAATTCCAGACGCGTTTTCCGACATTCCCGGGTCAGTGCCCGGGCGCCGATCCGGGAACGTCGCGGAATTCCAGGCGCATTTTTTCGACATTCCGGATTGGCGCCGGGGCGCCGATCCAGGAACGTTGCGGAATTCCGGGCGGATTTTTTCTACATTCCCGGGTCGGCGCCGAGGCGCCCATCCCGGAACGCCGCGGAAGTCAGGGCGCATTTTTTAGACATTCCCGGGTCGGGGATGGGGCACCCATCCGGGAACACTGCGGAATTACGAACGCGTTTTCCGAGATTCCCAGGTCGGCGCGGGGCCCCCATCCGGGAATGTCGCGGAATTCCGGATGTGTTTTCCAACATTCTCGGGTTGTTGCTGGGACGCAGATCCGGGAAGGCCGCGGCATTCCGGACATGTTTTCCGATATTCCCGGTTCGTCGCCGGGGCGCCGATCCGGGAAGGCCGCGGAACTCCGGACAGGTTTTCTGACATTCCCGGGTCGGGGCCGGGGTGCCGATCCGGGAAGGCCACGAAATTCCGGACGCGTTTTCTGACATTCCCGGGTCGGTGCCCGGGCGCCGATCCGGGAACGACGCGGAATTCCGGGCAGATTTTTTCGACATTCCGGATCGGCGCCGTGCTGCCCATCCGGGAACGCCGCGGAAGTCTGGGCGCATTTTTTCGACATTCCCGGGTCGGCGCCGGGGCGCCCATCCGGGAACAATGCGGAATTCCGTGCGCATTTTTTTGACATTCCCGGGTCGGCGCTGGGGCGCCCATCTGGGAATGCTGCGGAATTACGGGCGCGTTTTCCAAGATTCCCGGGTCGGCGCCGGGGCGCCCATCCGGGAACACCGCGGAATTCCGGACATGTTTTCCGACATTCCTGGGTCGTCGCCGGGGCGCCGATCCGGAAAGGCCGCAGAATTCCGGACGCGTATTCTGACATTCCTGGGTCGGCGCCCGGGCCCCGATCCGTTAACGCCACGGAATTCCGGACGCGTTTTTTCCCGACCTTCCCAGGTCGGCGCCGGGGCCCCGATCCGGGAAGGCCGCGGAACTCCGAACGGGTTTTCTGACATTCCCGGATCGGGGCCGGGATGCCGATCCGGGAAGGCCACGAAATTCCAGATGCGTTTTCCGTCATTCCCGGGTTGGTGCCAGGGCGCCGATCCGGGAACGTCGCGGAATTCCGGGCGCATTTTTTCTAAATTCCCGGGTCGACGCCGTGGCTCCCATTGCGGAACGCCGCGGAAGTCTGGGCGCATTTTTTCGACATTCCCGGGTCAGCGCCGGGGCGCCCATCCGGGAACGGCGCGGAATTCCAGGCGCATTTTTTTGACATTCCCGGGTCGGCACTGGGGTGCCGATCCGGAAATGTCGCGGAATTCCGGATGTGTTTTCCAACATTCTCGGGTCATTGCTGGGACGCAGATCCGGGAAGGCCGCGGCATTCCGCACATATTTTCCGATATTCCTGGTTCGTCGCCGGGGCGCCGATCCGGGAAGGCCGCGGAACTCCGGACAGGTTTTCTGACATTCCTGGGTCGGGGCCGGGGTGCCGATCCGGGAAGGCCACGAAATTCCGGACGCGTTTTCCGACATTCCCGGGTCGGTGCCCGGGCGCCGATCCGGGAACGACGCGGAATTCCGGGCAGATTTTTTCGACATTCCGGATCGGCGCCGGGGCGCCGATCTGGGAACGTCGCTGAATTCCGGGCGGATTTTTTTGACATTCCCGGGTCGGCGCCGTGCCGCCCATCCGGGAACGCCGCGGAAGTCTGGGCGCATTTTTTCGACATTCCCGGGTCGGCTCCGGGGCGCCCATCCGGGAACAATGCGGAATTCCGTGCGCATTTTTTTGACATTCCCGGGTCGGCGCTGGGGCGCCCATCTGGGAATGCTGCGGAATTACGGACGCGTTTTCCAAGATTCCCGGGTCGGCTCCGGGGCGCCCATCCGGGAACGGCGCAGAATTCCGGACGTCTTTTCCAACATTCCTGGGTCTTCGCCGGGACGCAGATCGGGGAAGGCCCCGGCATTCCGGACGTGTTTTCCGATATTCCCGAGTCGTCGCCGGGGCGCCGATCCGGGAAGGCCGCGGAACTCCGGACGCGTTTTCTGAAATTCCTCGGTCGGGGCCGGGGTGCCGATCCGGGTAGGCCACGAAATTCCGGATGCATTTTCCGACATTCCCGGGTCGGCGCTGGGGCGCCCATCCGGGAACGCCGCGGAATTCTGGGCGTATTTTTTCGACATTCCCGGCTCGGCACCGGGGCGTCCAACCGGGAACACCGCGGAATTCCGGACATGTTTTCCGACATTCCTGGGTCGTCGCCGGGGCGCCGATCCGGAAAGGCCGCAGAATTCCGGACGCGTATTCTGACATTCCTGGGTCGGCGCCGGGGCCCCGATCCGGGAAGGCCGCGGAACTCCGGACGCGTTTTCTGACATTCCTGGGTCGGCGCCGTGGCTCCCATCCCGGAACGCCGCGGATGTCTGGGCGCATTTTTTTGACATTCCCGGGTCGGCGCCGGGGCGCCCATCCGGGAACAACGCAGAATTCCGGGCGCATTTTTTTGACATTCCCGGGTCGGCGCTGGGGCGCCCATCTGGGAATTCTGCGGAATAACGGACGCGTTTTCCAACATTCCCGGGGCTTCGCCGGGAAGCAGATCCGGGAAGGCCCCGGCATTTAGGACGTGTTTTCCGATATTCCCGAGTCGTCGCCGGGGCGAAGATCCGGGAAGGCCACGGAACTCCGGACGCTTTTTCTGACATTCCTGGGTCGGGGCCGGGGTGCCGATCCGGGAAGGCCACGAAATTCTGGACGCATTTTCCGACATTCCCGGGTCGGCGCTGGGGCACCCATCCGGGAACGCCGCGGAATTCTGGGCGCATTTTTTCGACCTTCCCGGCTAGGCACCGGGGTGCCCAACCAGGAGCACCGCGGAATTCCGAACGTGTTTTCCGACATTCCTGGGTCGTCGCCGGCGCGCAGATCCGGAATGGCCGCAGAATTCCGGACGCGTTTTCTGACATTCCCGGGTCGTCGTCGGGACGCAGATCCGGGAACGCCGCGGAATTCCGGATGCGTTTTTTCCCGACCTTCCCGGATCGGCGCCGGGGCCCCGATCCGGGAACGCCGTGGAATTCCAGACGCGTTTTTCCCGACGTTCCCGGGTCGGCGCCGGGGCCCCGATCCGGGAATGCCGCGGAATTCCAGACGCGTTTTTTCGAGATTCCCGGGTTGGCGCCGGGGCCCCGATCCGGGAACGCCGCGGAATTCCGGATGCGTTTTTTCGACATTCCCGGGTCGGCGCCGGGGCACCGATTCGGGAACACCGCAGGATTCTGGGCACGTTTTCCGACATTCCCGGGTCGGCGCCGGGGCACCCATCCGGGAACACTGCGGAATTACGAACGAGTTTTCCGACATTCCCGGTCGGCACCGGGACGCCACTCCGGGAACGCTGCGGAATTCTGGACATGTTTCCCGAGATTACCGGGTCGTCGCCGGGGCGCCGATCCGGGAAGTCCCTGCAATGCCGGACGCGTTTTCCGACATTCCCGGGTCGGCGCCGGGGCGCCGATCCGGGAAGGCCGTGGACCTCCGGACGCGTTTTCAGACATTCCCAGTTCGGGGCGGGGACGCAGATCCGGGAAGGCCGCGGCATTCCGGACGTGTTTTCCGATATTCCCGGGTCAGGGCCGGGGTGCCGATCCGGGAACGTCGCGGAATTCCAGGCGGATTTTTTCTACATTCCCGGGTCGGCGCCGAGGCGCCCATCCCGGAACGGCACGGAAGTCAGGGCGCATTTTTTCGACATTCCCGGGTCGGTGCCAGGGCGCCGATCCAGAAAGGCCGCAGAATTTCGGACGCGTTTTCCGACATTCCCGGGTCGGCGCCAGGGCCCCGATCCGGGAACGCGGCGGAATTCCGGACGCGTTTTTTCCTAACGTTCCCGGGTAATCGTCGGGGCTCCGATCCGGAAACGCTGCAGAATTCCGGACGCATTTTTTCAGCATTCCCGGGTCGGCGCCAGGTCGCCCAATCAGGTACATCGCGGAATTCTGGATGTGTTTCCCAACATTCCTGGGTCTTCGCCGGGGCGCCGATCCGGGAAGTCCCCGGAATTCCGGACGTGTTTTCCGACATTCCTGGGTCGGCGCCAGGGCGCCGATCCGAGAAGGCCGTGCACCTCCGGACGCATTTTCAGACATTCCCGGGTCGGGGCCGGGGCGCCGATCCGGGAAGGCCGCGGGTTTCCGGACGCGTTTTCCGACATTCCCGGGTCGGTGCCCGGGTGCCAATCCGGGAACGTCGCGGAATTCCGGGCGCATTTTTTCGACATTCCCAGTCAGCGACAACCCGCGAAGCCGGGTATGTCAGAAAACGCGTCCGGAATTCCACCCCCTTCCCGGATCAGCGCCCCGGTGCCAACCCAGGAATGTCGGAAAACGGGCACGGAATTCCGCGGCGTTCCCGGATGGGCGCCCCGGCGCCGACCCGGGAAATTCGAAAATATGCGCCCGGAATTCTGCGGCATTCCTGGTTGGGCGCCCCGGCGCAGACACGGGAATGTCGAAAAAATGCGCCCGGAATTCCGCAGCATTCCCGGATGGGCGCCCTGGCGCCGACCCGGGAATGTCGAAAAAACGCGCCCGGAATTCCGTGGTGTTTCCGGATGGGCGCCCTGGCGCCGACGCGGGAATGTCGGAAAACGCACCCGGAAGTCCGCGGCGTTCCCGGATGGGCGCCCCGTCGCCAAGCCGGGAATGTCGAAAAATGCGCCCGGAATTCCGCAGCGTTCCCAGATCGGCGCCCCGGCACCAACCTGGGAATGTCAAAAAAATGCGCCCGGAATTCCGCTTCGTTCCTGGATCGGCGCCCCGGCGCAGACCCGGGAATGTCGGAAAACGCATCCGGAGTTCCGCGACCTTCCCGGATCGGCGCCCCGGCGACAACCCGGGAATGTCGGAAAACGCATCCGGAATTCCGCGGCGTTCCCGGATGGGCGCCCCGGCGCGAAGCCGGGAATGTTGGAAAACGCGTCCGGAATTCCGCGGACTTCCCGGATCGGCGCCCCGGCGGCGCCACGGGAATGTCGGAAAACGCGTCCGGAATTCTGCGGCCTTCCCGGATTGGCACCCCGGCGGTGACCTGGGAATGTCAGAAAACGCATCCGGAGTTCCGCGGCCTTCCCGGATCGGCGCCCCGGGGGCGACCCGGGAATGTCGGAAATCGCGTCCGGAATTCCGCAGCCTTCCCGGATGGGCACCCCGCTGCCGAGCTGGGAATATCGAAAAAATACGCCAGGAATTCCGCGGCGTTCCCGGATGGGCGCCCCGGCGACAAGCCGGGAATGTCGAAAAAATGCACCGGGAATTCCGCAGTGTTCCTGGATCGGCGCCCCGGCACCGACCCGGGAATGTAAAAAAAATTCGCCCGGAATTCCGTGGCGTTCCCGGATCGGCGCCCTGGCGCAGACCCGGGAATGTCGGGAAACGCGTCAGGAATGCCACGGCCTTCCCGGAATGGCACCCCGGCCCCGACCTGGGAATGTCAGAAAACGCACCCGGAATTCCGTGGTGTTTCCAGATGGGCGCCCCGGCGCCGACGCGGAAATGTCGGAAAACGCAGCCGGAATTCCACGGCTTTCCCTGATGGGCGCCCCGGTGCCAAGCCGGGAATGTCGAAAAAATACACCCGGAATTCCGTGGTGTTTCCGGATGGGCGCCCCGGCGCCGACGCGGAAATGTCGGAAAACGCACCCGGAATTCCACGGCTTTCCCTGATGGGCGCCCCGGTGCCAAGCCGGGAATGTCGAAAAAATACACCCGGAATTCTGCGTCTTTCCCAGATCGGCGCCCCGGCACAGACCCGGGAATATCGGAAAACGCGTCCGGAATTCCGCGGCCTTCCCGGATTGGCGCCCCGGCGGTGACCTGGGAATGTCAGAAAACGCATCCGGAGTTCCGTGGCCTTCCTGGATCGGCGCCCCAGCGACAACCCGGGAATGTCGGAAAATGCGTCCGGAATTCCGCGGCCTTCCCGGATCGGCACCCCGGAGGCACCCCGGGAATGTCGGAAAACGCATCCGGAATTCTGTGGGCTTCCCGGATTGGCACCCCGGCGGTGACCTGGGAATGTCAGAAAACGCATCCGGAGTTCCGCGGCCTTCCCGGATCGGCGCCCCGGGGGCGACCCGGGAATGTCGGAAATCGCGTCCGGAATTCCGCAGCCTTCCCGGATGGGCACCCCGCTGCCGACCTGGGAATATCGAAAAAATACGCCAGGAATTCCGCGGCGTTCCCGGATGGGCGCCCCGGCGACAAGCCGGGAATGTCGAAAAAATGCACCGGGAATTCCGCAGTGTTCCTGGATCGGCGCCCCGGCACCGACCCGGGAATGTAAAAAAAATTCGCCCGGAATTCCGTGGCGTTCCCGGATCGGCGCCCTGGCGCAGACCCGGGAATGTCGGGAAACGCGTCAGGAATGCCACGGCCTTCCCGGAACGGCACCCCGGCCCCGACCTGGGAATGTCAGAAAACGCACCCGGAATTCCGTGGTGTTTCCGGATGGGCGCCCTGGCGCCGACGCGGAAATGTCGGAAAACGCAGCCGGAATTCCACGGCTTTCCCTGATGGGCCCCCCGGTGCCAAGCCGGGAATGTCGAAAAAATACACCCGGAATTCCGTGGTGTTTCCGGATGGGCGCCCCGGCGCCGACGCGGAAATGTCGGAAAACGCACCCGGAATTCCACGGCTTTCCCTGATGGGCGCCCCGGTGCCAAGCCGGGAATGTCGAAAAAATACACCCGGAATTCTGCGTCTTTCCCAGATCGGCGCCCCGGCACAGACCCGGGAATATCGGAAAACGCGTCCGGAATTCCGCGGCCTTCCCGGATTGGCGCCCCGGCGGTGACCTGGGAATGTCAGAAAACGCATCCGGAGTTCCGCGGCCTTCCTGGATCGGCGCCCCAGCGACAACCCGGGAATGTCGGAAAACGCATCCGGAATTCCGCGGCCTTCCCGGATTGGCGCCCCAGCGGTGACCTGGGAATGTCAGAAAACGCATCCGGAGTTCCGCGGCCTTCCCGGATCGGCACCCCGGAGGCACCCCGGGAATGTCGGAAAACGCATCCGGAATTCTGCGGGCTTCCCGGATTGGCGCCCCGGCGGTGACCTGGGAATGTCAGAAAACGCATCCGGAGTTCCGCGGCCTTCCCGGATCGGCACCCCGGGTGCAGACCCAGGAATGTCGGAAAACGCGTCCGGAATTCTGCGGCCTTCCCGGAATGGCGCCCCGGCCCCGACCTGGGAATGTCAGAAAACGCACCCGGAATTCCGTGGTGTGTCCGGATGGGCGCGCCGGCGCCGACGCGGAAATATCGGAAAACGCACCTGGAATTCCACGGCTTTCCCTGATAGGCGCCCCGGCGCCAAGCCGGGAATGTTGAAAAAATACACCCGGAATTCTGTGTCGTTCCCGGATAGGCGCCCCGGCACCGACCCGGGAATGTCGGAAAACGCGTCCGGAATTCAGCGGCCTTCCCGGATTGGCGCCCCGGCGGTGACCTGGGAATGTCAGAAAACGCATCCGGAGTTCCGCGGCCTTCCTGGATCGGCGCCCCGACCCCGACCTGGGAATGTCAGAAAACGCACCCGGAATTCCGTGGTGTTTCCAGATGGGCGCCCCGGCGCCGACGCGGAAATGTCGGAAAACGGACCTGGAATTACACGACTTTCCCTGATGGGCGCCCCGGCGCCAAGCCGGGAATGTCGAAAAAATACACCCGGAATTCTGCGTCGTTCCCGGATCGGCGCCCCGGCACCGACCCGGGAATGTCGGAAAACGCGTCCGGAATTCAGCGGCCTTCCCGGATTGGCGCCCCGGCGGTGACCTGGGAATGTCAGAAAACGCATCCGGAGTTCCGCGGCCTTCCCGGATCGGCACCCCGGAGGCACCCCGGGAATGTCGGAAAACGCATCCGGAATTCTGCGGGCTTCCCGGATTGGCACCCCGGCGGTGACCTGGGAATGTCAGAAAACGCATCCGGAGTTCCGCGGCCTTCCCGGATCGGCGCCCCGGCACCGACCCGGGAATGTAAAAAAAAATGCGCCCGGAATTCCGTGGCATTCGCGGATCGGCGCCATGGTGCAGACCCAGGAATGTCGGAAAACGCGTCCGGAATTCTGCGGCCTTCCCGGAATGGCGCCCCGGCCCCGACCTGGGAATGTCAGAAAACGCACCCAGAATTCCGTGGTGTGTCCGGATGGGCGCCCCGGCGCCGACGCGGAAATATCGGAAAACGCACCTGGAATTCCACGGCTTTCCCTGATAGGCGCCCCGGCGCCAAGCCGGGAATGTTGAAAAAATACACCCGGAATTCTGTGTCGTTCCCGGATAGGCGCCCCGGCACCGACCCGGGAATGTCGGAAAACGCGTCCGGAATTCAGCGGCCTTCCCGGATTGGCGCCCCGGCGGTGACCTGGGAATGTCAGAAAACGCATCCGGAGTTCCGCGGCCTTCCTGGATCGACGCCCCGACCCCGACCTGGGAATGTCAGAAAACGCACCCGGAATTCCGTGGTGTTTCCAGATGGGCGCCCCGGCGCCGACGCGGAAATGTCGGAAAACGGACCTGGAATTACACGACTTTCCCTGATGGGCGCCCCGGCGCCAAGCCGGGAATGTCGAAAAAATACACCCGGAATTCTGCGTCGTTCCCGGATCGGCGCCCCGGCACCGACCCGGGAATGTCGGAAAACGCGTCCGGAATTCAGCGGCCTTCCCGGATTGGCGCCACGGCGGTGACCTGGGAATGTCAGAAAACCCATCTGGAGTTCTGCGGCCTTCCCGGATCGGCGCCCCGGCGGCACCCCGGGAATGTCGGAAAACGCGTCCGGAATTCTGCGGGCTTCCCGGATTGGCACCCCGGCGGTGACCTGGGAATGTCGGAAAACGCGTCCGGAATTCTGCGGCCTTCCCGGATTGGCGCCCCGGCGGTGTCCTGGGAATGTCAGAAAACGCATCCAGAGTTCCGCGGCCTTCCCGGATCGGCGCCCCGGCACCGACCCGGGAATGTAAAAAAAAATGCGCCCGGAATTCCGTGGCGTTCGCGGATCGGCACCATGGCGAAGACCCGGGAATGTCGGAAAATGCGTCCAGAATTCTGCGGCCTTCCCGGAATGGCGCCCCGGCGGTGACCTGGGAATGTCGGAAAACGCGTCCGGAATTCTGCGGCCTTCCCGGATTGGCGCCCCGGCGGTGTCCTGGGAATGTCAGAAAACGCATCCAGAGTTCCGCGGCCTTCCCGGATCGGCGCCCCGGCACCGACCCGGGAATGTAAAAAAAAATGCGCCCGGAATTCCGTGGCGTTCGCGGATTGGCGCCACGGCGGTGACCTGGGAATGTCAGAAAACCCATCTGGAGTTCTGCGGCCTTCCCGGATCGGCGCCCCGGCGGCACCCCGGGAATGTCGGAAAACGCGTCCGGAATTCTGTGTCGTTCCCGGATAGGCGCCCCGGCACCGACCCGGGAATGTCGGAAAACGCGTCCGGAATTCAGCGGCCTTCCCGGATTGGCGCCCCGGCGGTGACCTGGGAATGTCAGAAAACGCATCCGGAGTTCCGCGGCCTTCCTGGATCGGCGCCCCGACCCCGACCTGGGAATGTCAGAAAACGCACCCGGAATTCCGTGGTGTTTCCAGATGGGCGCCCCGGCGCCGACGCGGAAATGTCGGAAAACGGACCTGGAATTACACGACTTTCCCTGATGGGCGCCCCGGCGCCAAGCCGGGAATGTCGAAAAAATACACCCGGAATTCTGCGTCGTTCCCGGATCGGCGCCCCGGCACCGACCCGGGAATGTCGGAAAACGCGTCCGGAATTCAGCGGCCTTCCCGGATTGGCGCCCCGGCGGTGACCTGGGAATGTCAGAAAACGCATCCGGAGTTCCGCGGCCTTCCCGGATCGGCACCCCGGAGGCACCCCGGGAATGTCGGAAAACGCATCCGGAATTCTGCGGGCTTCCCGGATTGGCACCCCGGCGGTGACCTGGGAATGTCAGAAAACGCATCCGGAGTTCCGCGGCCTTCCCGGATCGGCGCCCCGGCACCGACCCGGGAATGTAAAAAAAAATGCGCCCGGAATTCCGTGGCGTTCGCGGATCGGCGCCATGGCGCAGACCCGGGAATGTCGGAAAATGCGTCCAGAATTCTGCGGCCTTCCCGGAATGGCGCCCCGGCCCCGACCTGGGAATGTCAGAAAACGCACCCGGAATTCCGTGGTGTTTCCAGATGGGCGCCCCGGCGCCGACGTGGAAATGTCGGAAAACGCACCTGGAATTCCACGGCTTTCCCTGATGGGCGCCCCGGCGCCAAGCCGGGAATGTCGAAAAAATACACCCGGAATTCTGTGTCATTCCCGGATAGGCGCCGCGGCACCGACCCGGGAATGTTGGAAAACGCGTCCGGAATTCAGCAGCCTTCCCGGATTGGCGCCCCGGCGGTGACCTGGGAATGTCAGAAATCGCATCCGGAGTTCCGCGGCCTTCCTGGATCAGCGCCCCAGCGACAACCCGGGAATGTCGGAAAACGCGTCTGGAATTCCGCGGCCTTCCCGGATCGGCGCCCCGGCGGTGACCTGGGAATGTCGGAAAACGCGTCCGGAATTCTGCGGGCTTCCCGGATTGGCACCCCGGCGGCACCCCGGGAATGTCGGAAAACGCGTCCGGAATTCCGCGGCGTTCCCGGATGGGCGCCCCGGCGCCAACCCGGGAATGTCGAAAATATGCGCCCGGAATTCTGCGGCATTCCTGGTTGGGCGCCCAGGCCCAGTACCGGGAATGTCGAAAAAATGCGCCTGGAATCGCGCATTCGGATGGGCGCCGCCGACGGGAAGTCGACAAAACGCGCCTGGAAGTCCGCTGCATTCCCGGATGGGCGCCCTGGCGCCGACGCGGGAATGTCGGAAAACGCACCCGGAAGTCTGCGGCGTTCCCGGATGGGCGCCCCAGCGCCAAGCCGGGAATGTCAAAGAATGCGCCCGGAATTCCGCAGCGTTCCCAGATCTCGCCCCGGCACCAACCTCGGAATGTCAAAAAAACGCGCCCAGAATTCCGCGTCATTCCTGGATCGGCGCCCCGGCGCAGACCCAGGAATGTCGGAAAACGCGTCCGGAATTCCTCGCCCTTCCCGGGTCGGCGCCCCGGTGCCGACCTGGGAATATCGAAAAACGCGTCCGGAATTCCGCGGCGTTCCCGGATGGGCACCCCGGTGCCGACCTGGGAATATCGAAAAAATGCGCCCAAAATTCCGCAGCGTACCCGGATGGGCGCCCCGGCGACAAGCCAGGAATGTCGGAAAAATGCACCCGGAATTAAGCGGCGTTCCTGGATCGGCGCCGCGGCACCGACGCGAGAATGTAAAAAAAATGCGCCCGGAATTCCGCAGCGTTCCCAGATCGGCGCCCTGGCGCAGACCTGGGAATGTCGGAAAACGCGTCCGGAATTCCGCGGCCTTCCTGGAATGGCGCCCCGGCCCCGACCTGGGAATGTCAGAAAACGCACCCGGAATTCCGTGGTGTTTCCGGATGGGCGCCCCAGCGCCGACGCGGAAATGTCGGAAAACGCACCCGGAATTCCACGGCTTTCCCTGATGGGCTCCCCGGCGCCAAGCTGGGAATGTCGAAAAAATACGCCTGGAATTCCGCGGCGTTCCCAGATCGGCGCCCCGGCACTGACCCGGGAATGTCAGAAAACGCGTCCGGAATTCCGCGGCCTTCCCGGATTGGCGCCCCGGCGGTGACCTGGGAATGTCAGAAAACGCATCTGGAGTTCCGCGGCCCTCCTGGATCGGCGCCCCAGCGACAACCCGGGAATGTCGGAAAACGCGTCCGGAATTCCGTGGTGTTTCCGGATGGGCGCCCTGGTGCCGACGCGGGAATGTCGGAAAACGCACCCGGAAGTCCGCGGCGTTCCCGGATGGGCGCCCCGGCACCAACCTGGGAATGTCAAAAAATGCGCCCGGAATTCCGCAGCGTTCCTGGATCGGCGCCCCGGCGCAGACCCGGGAATGTCGGAAAACGCGTCCGGAATTCCTCGCCCTTCCCGAGTCGGCGCCCCGGCGCCGACCCGGGAATGTCGGAAAACACGTCCGGAAATCCGCGACGTTCTCAGATGGGCGCTCCGGCGCCGACCCGGGAATGTCGGAAAACGCGTCCGGAATTCCACGGCGTTCCCGGATGGGCACCCCGGTGCCGACCTGGGAATATCGAAAAAATGCGCCCAGAATTCCGCAGCATTCCCGGATGGGCGCCCCGGCGACAAGCCGGGAATGTCAGAAAAATGCACCCGGAATTAAGCGGCGTTCCTGGATCGGCGCCCCGGCACCGACCCGGGAATGTAAAAAAAATGCGCCCGGAATTCCGTGGCGTTCCCGGATCGGCGCCCTGGCGCAGACCTGGGAATGTCGGAAAACGCGTCCGGAATTCCGCGGACTTCCTGGAATGGCGCCCCGGCCCCAACCTGGGAATGTCAGAAAACGCACCCGGAATTCCGTGGTGTTTCCGGATGGGCGCCCCTGCGCCGACGCGGAAATGTCGGAAAACGCACCCGGAATTCCACGGCTTTCCCTGATGGGCGCCCCGGCGCCAAGCTGGGAATGTCGAAAAAATACGCCTGGAATTCCGCGGCGTTCCCGGATCGGCGCCTCGGCACTGACCCGGGAATGTCGGAAAACGCGTCCGGATTTCCGCGGCCTTCCCGGATTGGCGCCCCGGCGGTGACCTGGGAATGTCAGAAATCGCATCCGGAGTTCCGCGGCCTTCCTGGATCAGCGCCCCAGCGACAACCCGGGAATGTCGGAAAACGCGTCCGGAATTCCGCGGCCTTCCCGGATCGGCGCCCCGGCGGTGACCTGGGAATGTCGGAAAACGCGTCCGGAATTCTGCGGGCTTCCCGGATTGGCACCCCGGCGGCACCCCGGGAATGTCGGAAAACGCGTCCGGAATTCCGCGGCGTTCCCGGATGGGCGCCCCGGCGCCAACCCGGGAATGTCGAAAATATGCGCCCGGAATTCTGCGGCATTCCTGGTTGGGCGCCCAGGCCCAGTACCGGGAATGTCGAAAAAATGCGCCTGGAATTCCGCTGCATTCCCGGATGGGCGCCCTGGCGCCGACGCGGGAATGTCGGAAAACGCACCCGGAAGTCTGCGGCGTTCCCGGATGGGCGCCCCAGCGCCAAGCCGGGAATGTCAAAGAATGCGCCCGGAATTCCGCAGCGTTCCCAGATCTCGCCCCGGCACCAACCTCGGAATGTCAAAAAAACGCGCCCAGAATTCCGCGTCATTCCTGGATCGGCGCCCCGGCGCAGACCCAGGAATGTCGGAAAACGCGTCCGGAATTCCTCGCCCTTCCCGGGTCGGCGCCCCGGTGCCGACCTGGGAATATCGAAAAACGCGTCCGGAATTCCGCGGCGTTCCCGGATGGGCACCCCGGTGCCGACCTGGGAATATCGAAAAAATGCGCCCAAAATTCCGCAGCGTACCCGGATGGGCGCCCCGGCGACAAGCCAGGAATGTCGGAAAAATGCACCCGGAATTAAGCGGCGTTCCTGGATCGGCGCCGCGGCACCGACGCGAGAATGTAAAAAAAATGCGCCCGGAATTCCGCAGCGTTCCCAGATCGGCGCCCTGGCGCAGACCTGGGAATGTCGGAAAACGCGTCCGGAATTCCGCGGCCTTCCTGGAATGGCGCCCCGGCCCCGACCTGGGAATGTCAGAAAACGCACCCGGAATTCCGTGGTGTTTCCGGATGGGCGCCAGCGCCGACGCGGAAATGTCGGAAAACGCACCGGAATTCCACGGCTTTCCCTGATGGGCTCCCCGGCGCCAAGCTGGGAATGTCGAAAAAATACGCCTGGAATTCCGCGGCGTTCCCAGATCGGCGCCCCGGCACTGACCCGGGAATGTCAGAAAACGCGTCCGGAATTCCGCGGCCTTCCCGGATTGGCGCCCCGGCGGTGACCTGGGAATGTCAGAAAACGCATCTGGAGTTCCGCGGCCCTCCTGGATCGGCGCCCCAGCGACAACCCGGGAATGTCGGAAAACGCGTCCGGAATTCCGTGGTGTTTCCGGATGGGCGCCCTGGTGCCGACGCGGGAATGTCGGAAAACGCACCCGGAAGTCCGCGGCGTTCCCGGATGGGCGCCCCGGCACCAACCTGGGAATGTCAAAAAATGCGCCCGGAATTCCGCAGCGTTCCTGGATCGGCGCCCCGGCGCAGACCCGGGAATGTCGGAAAACGCGTCCGGAATTCCTCGCCCTTCCCGAGTCGGCGCCCCGGCGCCGACCCGGGAATGTCGGAAAACACGTCCGGAAATCCGCGACGTTCTCAGATGGGCGCTCCGGCGCCGACCCGGGAATGTCGGAAAACGCGTCCGGAATTCCACGGCGTTCCCGGATGGGCACCCCGGTGCCGACCTGGGAATATCGAAAAAATGCGCCCAGAATTCCGCAGCGTTCCCGGATGGGCGCCCCGGCGACAAGCCGGGAATGTCAGAAAAATGCACCCGGAATTAAGCGGCGTTCCTGGATCGGCGCCCCGGCACCGACCCGGGAATGTAAAAAAAATGCGCCCGGAATTCCGTGGCGTTCCCGGATCGGCGCCCTGGCGCAGACCTGGGAATGTCGGAAAACGCGTCCGGAATTCCGCGGACTTCCTGGAATGGCGCCCCGGCCCCAACCTGGGAATGTCAGAAAACGCACCCGGAATTCCGTGGTGTTTCCGGATGGGCGCCCCTGCGCCGACGCGGAAATGTCGGAAAACGCACCCGGAATTCCACGGCTTTCCCTGATGGGCGCCCCGGCGCCAAGCTGGGAATGTCGAAAAAATACGCCTGGAATTCCGCGGCGTTCCCGGATCGGCGCCTCGGCACTGACCCGGGAATGTCGGAAAACGCGTCCGGATTTCCGCGGCCTTCCCGGATTGGCGCCCCGGCGGTGACCTGGGAATGTCAGAAAACGCATCCGGAGTTCCGCGGCCCTCCTGGATCGGCGCCCCAGCGACAACCCGGGAATGTCGGAAAACGCGTCCGGAATTCCGCGGCCTTCCCGGATCGGCGCCCCGGCGGCGCCGACGCGGGAATGTCGGAAAACGCTTCCGGAATTCTGCGGCCTTCCCGGATTGGCGCCCCGGCGGTGACCTGGGAATGTCAGAAAACGCATCCGGAGTTCCGCGCCCTTCCCAGATCGGCACCCCGGCACCGACCCGGGAATGTTGGAAATTGCATCCGGAATTCCGCAGCCTTCTCGGATGGGCGCCCCGGGGGCGACCCGGGAATGTCGGAAAACGCGTCCGAAATTCCGCGGCCTTCCCGGATGGGCGCCCCGGCGCCGACCCGGGAATGTCGAAAATATGCGCCAGGAATTCTGCGGCATTCCTGGATCGGCGCCCCGGCGCAGACCCGGGAATGTCGAAAAAATGCGCCCGGAATTCCGTGGTGTTTCCGGATGGGCGCCCTGGCGCCGACGCGGGAATGTCGGAAAACGCACCCGGAAGTCCGCGGCGTTCCTGGATGGGCGCCCGGGCGCCAAGCCGGGAATGTCGAAAAATGCGCCCGGAATTCCGCAGCGTTCCCAGATAGGCGCCCCGGCACCAACCTGGGAATGTCAAAAAACTGCGCCCGGAATTCCGCGTCGTTCCCGGATCGGCGCCCCGGCGTAGACCCGGGAATGTCGGAAAACGCGTCCGGAATTCCTGGGCCTTCCCGGGTCGGCGCCCCAGCGGCGCCCCGGGAATGTCGGAAAACGCGTCCGGAATTCTGCGGCCTTCCCGGATTGGCGCCCCGGCGGTGACCTGGGAATGTGAGAAAACGCATCCGGAGTTCCGCGGCCTTCCCGGATCGGCGCCCCGGCACTGACCCGGGAATTTCGGAAAATGCATCCGGAATTCCGCGGCCTTCCCGGATCGGCGACCCGGGGGCGACCCGGGAATGTCGGAAAACGCGTCCGGAATTCCGCGGCGTTCCCGGATGGGCGCCCCGGCGCCGACCCGGGAATGTCGAAAATATGCGCCCGGAATTCTGCGGCATTCCTGGTTGGGCGCCCCGGCGCAGACACGGGAATGTTGGAAAAATGCGCCTGGAATTCCGCAGCATTCCCGGATGGGCGCCCTGGCGCCGACCCGGGAATGTCGAAAAAATGCGCCCGGAATTCCGTGGTGTTTCCGGATGGGCGCCCTGGCGCCGACGCGGGAATGTCGGAAAACGGGCACGGAATTCCGCGGCGTTCCCGGATGGGCGCCCCGGCGCCAAGCTGGGAATGTCGAAAAAATACGCCTGGAATTCCGCGGCGTTCCCAGATCGGCGCCCCGGCACTGACCCGGGAATGTCAGAAAACGCGTCCGGAATTCCGCGGCCTTCCCGGATTGGCGCCCCGGCGGTGACCTGGGAATGTCAGAAAACGCATCTGGAGTTCCGCGGCCCTCCTGGATCGGCGCCCCAGCGACAACCCGGGAATGTCGGAAAACGCGTCCGGAATTCCGTGGTGTTTCCAGATGGGCGCCCTGGTGCCGACGCGGGAATGTCGGAAAACGCACCCGGAAGTCCGCGGCGTTCCCGGATGGGCGCCCCGGCACCAACCTGGGAATGTCAAAAAATGCGCCCGGAATTCCGCAGCGTTCCTGGATCGGCGCCCCGGCGCAGACCCGGGAATGTCGGAAAACGCGTCCGGAATTCCTCGCCCTTCCCGAGTCGGCGCCCCGGCGCCGACCCGGGAATGTCGGAAAACACGTCCGGAAATCCGCGACGTTCTCAGATGGGCGCTCCGGCGCCGACCCGGGAATGTCGGAAAACGCGTCCGGAATTCCACGGCGTTCCCGGATGGGCACCCCGGTGCCGACCTGGGAATATCGAAAAAATGCGCCCAGAATTCCGCAGCGTTCCCGGATGGGCGCCCCGGCGACAAGCCGGGAATGTCAGAAAAATGCACCCGGAATTAAGCGGCGTTCCTGGATCGGCGCCCCGGCACCGACCCGGGAATGTAAAAAAAATGCGCCCGGAATTCCGTGGCGTTCCCGGATCGGCGCCCTGGCGCAGACCTGGGAATGTCGGAAAACGCGTCCGGAATTCCGCGGACTTCCTGGAATGGCGCCCCGGCCCCAACCTGGGAATGTCAGAAAACGCACCCGGAATTCCGTGGTGTTTCCGGATGGGCGCCCCGGCGCCGACCCGGGAATGTCGAAAATATGCGCCCGGAATTCTGCGGCATTCCTGGTTGGGCGCCCCGGCGCAGACACGGGAATGTCGAAAAAATGCGCCCGGAATTCCGCAGCATTCCCGGATGGGCGCCCTGGCGCCGACCCGGGAATGTCGAAAAAACGCGCCCGGAATTCCGTGGTGTTTCCGGATGGGCGCCCTGGCGCCGACGCGGGAATGTCGGAAAACGCACCCGGAAGTCCGCGGCGTTCCCGGATGGGCGCCCCGTCGCCAAGCCGGGAATGTCGAAAAATGCGCCCGGAATTCCGCAGCGTTCCCAGATCGGCGCCCCGGCACCAACCTGGGAATGTCAAAAAAATGCGCCCGGAATTCCGCTTCGTTCCTGGATCGGCGCCCCGGCGCAGACCCGGGAATGTCGGAAAACGCATCCGGAGTTCCGCGACCTTCCCGGATCGGCGCCCCGGCGACAACCCGGGAATGTCGGAAAACGCATCCGGAATTCCGCGGCGTTCCCGGATGGGCGCCCCGGCGCGAAGCCGGGAATGTTGGAAAACGCGTCCGGAATTCCGCGGCCTTCCCAGATCGGCGCCCTGGCGCCGACCCGGGAATGTCATAAAACGCGCCCGGAATCCTGCAGCGTTCCCGGTTCAGCGCCCCCGCACCAACCCGGAAATATCGGAAAATGCGTCCGGAATTCCGCGGCCTTCCTGGATCGGCACCCTGGCAACAACCCGGGAATGTCGGAAAACGCGTCCGGAATTCCGCGGCGTTCCCGGATGGGCGCCCCGGCGCGAAGCCGGGTATGTCAGAAAACGCGTCCGGAATTCCACCCCCTTCCCGGATCAGCGCCCCGGTGCCAACCCAGGAATGTCGGAAAACGGGCACGGAATTCCGCGGCGTTCCCGGATGGGCGCCCCGGCGCCAAGCTGGGAATGTCGAAAAAATACGCCTGGAATTCCGCGGCGTTCCCAGATCGGCGCCCCGGCACTGACCCGGGAATGTCAGAAAACGCGTCCGGAATTCCGCGGCCTTCCCGGATTGGCGCCCCGGCGGTGACCTGGGAATGTCAGAAAACGCATCTGGAGTTCCGCGGCCCTCCTGGATCGGCGCCCCAGCGACAACCCGGGAATGTCGGAAAACGCGTCCGGAATTCCGTGGTGTTTCCGGATGGGCGCCCTGGTGCCGACGCGGGAATGTCGGAAAACGCACCCGGAAGTCCGCGGCGTTCCCGGATGGGCGCCCCGGCACCAACCTGGGAATGTCAAAAAATGCGCCCGGAATTCCGCAGCATTCCTGGATCGGCGCCCCGGCGCAGACCCGGGAATGTCGGAAAACGCGTCCGGAATTCCTCGCCCTTCCCGAGTCGGCGCCCCGGCGCCGACCCGGGAATGTCGGAAAACACGTCCGGAAATCCGCGACGTTCTCAGATGGGCGCTCCGGCGCCGACCCGGGAATGTCGGAAAACGCGTCCGGAATTCCACGGCGTTCCCGGATGGGCACCCCGGTGCGGACCTGGGAATATCGAAAAAATGCGCCCAGAATTCCGCAGCGTTCCCGGATGGCGCCCCGGCGCCAAGCCGGGAATGTCGAAAAATGCGCCCGGAATTCCGCAGCGTTCCCAGATCGGCGCCCCGGCACCAACCTGGGAATGTCAAAAAAATGCGCCCGGAATTCCGCTTCGTTCCTGGATCGGCGCCCCGGCGCAGACCCGGGAATGTCGGAAAACGCATCCGGAGTTCCGCGACCTTCCCGGATCGGCGCCCCGGCGACAACCCGGGAATGTCGGAAAACGCATCCGGAATTCCGCGGCGTTCCCGGATGGGCGCCCCGGCGCGAAGCCGGGAATGTTGGAAAACGCGTCCGGAATTCCGCGGCCTTCCCAGATCGGCGCCCCGGCGCCGACCCGGGAATGTCATAAAACGCGCCCGGAATCCTGCAGCGTTCCCGGTTCAGCGCCCCCGCACCAACCCGGAAATATCGGAAAATGCGTCCGGAATTCCGCGGCCTTCCTGGATCGGCACCCTGGCAACAACCCGGGAATGTCGGAAAACGCGTCCGGAATTCCGCGGCGTTCCCGGATGGGCGCCCCGGCGCGAAGCCGGGTATGTCAGAAAACGCGTCCGGAATTCCACCCCCTTCCCGGATCAGCGCCCCGGTGCCAACCCAGGAATGTCGGAAAACGGGCACGGAATTCCGCGGCGTTCCCGGATGGGCGCCCCGGCGCCGACCCGGGAATGTCGAAAATATGCGCCCGGAATTCTGCGGCATTCCTGGTTGGGCGCCCCGGCGCAGACACGGGAATGTCGAAAAAATGCGCCCGGAATTCCGCAGCATTCCCGGATGGGCGCCCTGGCGCCGACCCGGGAATGTCGAAAAAACGCGCCCGGAATTCCGTGGTGTTTCCGGATGGGTGCCCTGGCGCCGACCCGGGAATGTCGGAAAACGCGTCCGAAATTCCGCGGCCTTCCCGGATGGGCGCCCCGGCGCCGACCCGGGAATGTCGAAAATATGCGCCAGGAATTCTGCGGCATTCCTGGATCGGCGCCCCTGCGCAGACCCGGGAATGTCGAAAAAATGCGCCCGGAATTCCGTGGTGTTTCCGGATGGGCGCCCTGGCGCCGACGCGGGAAGGTCGGAAAACGCACCCGGAAGTCCGCGGCGTTCCTGGATGGGCGCCCGGGCGCCAAGCCGGGAATGTCGAAAAATGCGCCCGGAATTCCGCAGCGTTCCCAGATAGGCGCCCCGGCACCAACCTGGGAATGTCAAAAAACTGCGCCCGGAATTCCGCGTCGTTCCCGGATCGGCGCCCCGGCGTAGACCCGGGAATGTCGGAAAACGCGTCCGGAATTCCTGGGCCTTCCCGGGTCGGCGCCCCAGCGGCGCCCCGGGAATGTCGGAAAACGCGTCCGGAATTCTGCGGCCTTCCCGGATTGGCGCCCCGGCGGTGACCTGGGAATGTCAGAAAACGCATCCGGAGTTCCGCGGCCTTCCCGGATCGGCGCCCCGGCACTGACCCGGGAATTTCGGAAAATGCATCCGGAATTCCGCGGCCTTCCCGGATCGGCGACCCGGGGGCGACCCGGGAATGTCGGAAAACGCGTCCGGAATTCCGCGGCGTTCCCGGATGGGCGCCCCGGCGCTGACCCGGGAATGTCGAAAATATGCGCCCGGAATTCTGCGGCATTCCTGGTTGGGCGCCCCGGCGCAGACACGGGAATGTCGAAAAAATGCGCCCGGAATTCCGCAGCATTCCCGGATGGGCGCCCTGGCGCCGACCCGGGAATGTCGAAAAAACGCGCCCGGAATTCCGTGGTGTTTCCGGATGGGCGCCCTGGCGCCGACGCGGGAATTTCGGAAAAAGCACCCGTTAGTCGGGGGTGGTCCCGTATGGGCGCCCCGTCGCCAAGCCGGGAATGTCGAAAAATGCGCCCGGAATTCCGCAGCGTTCCCAGATCGGCGCCCCGGCACCAACCGGGGAATGTCAAAAAAATGCGCCCGGAATTCCGTTCGTTCCTGGATCGGCGCCCGGCGCAGACCGGGAATGTCGGAAAACGCATCCGGAGTTCCGCGACCTTCCGGATCGGCGCCCCAGCGACAACCCGGGAATGTCGGAAAACGCATCCGGAATTCCGCGCGTTCCCGATGGGCGCCCCGGCGCGAAGCCGGGAATGTTAGAAAACGAGTCAGGAATTCGCGCCTTCCCAGATCGGCACCCCGGCGCCGACCCGGGAATGTCATAAAACGCGCCCGGAATCCTGCAGCGTTCCCGGTTCAGCGCCCCCGCACCAACCCGGAAATATCGGAAAATGCGTCCGGAATTCCGCGGCCTTCCTGGATCGGCACCCTGGCAACAACCCGGGAATGTCGGAAAACGCGTCCGGAATTCCGCGGCGTTCCCGGATGGGCGCCCCGGCGCGAAGCCGGGTATGTCAGAAAACGCGTCCGGAATTCCACCCCCTTCCCGGATCAGCGCCCCGGTGCCAACCCAGGAATGTCGGAAAACGGGCACGGAATTCCGCGGCGTTCCCGGATGGGCGCCCCGGCGCCGACCCGGGAATGTCGAAAATATGCGCCCGGAATTCTGCGGCATTCCTGGTTGGGCGCCCCGGCGCAGACACGGGAATGTCGAAAAAATGCGCCCGGAATTCCGCAGCATTCCCGGATGGGCGCCCTGGCGCCGACCCGGGAATGTCGAAAAAACGCGCCCGGAATTCCGTGGTGTTTCCGGATGGGTGCCCTGGCGCCGACGCGGGAATGTCGGAAAACGCACCCGGAAGTCCGCGGCGTTCCCGGATGGGCGCCCCGTCGCCAAGCCGGGAATGTCGAAAAATGCGCCCGGAATTCCGCAGCGTTCCCAGATCGGCGCCCCGGCACCAACCTGGGAATGTCAAAAAAATGCGCCCGGAATTCCGCTTCGTTCCTGGATCGGCGCCCCGGCGCAGACCCGGGAATGTCGGAAAACGCATCCGGAGTTCCGCGACCTTCCCGGATCGGCGCCCCGGCGACAACCCGGGAATGTCGGAAAACGCATCCGGAATTCCGCGGCGTTCCCGGATGGGCGCCCCGGCGCGAAGCCGGGAATGTTGGAAAACGCGTCCGGAATTCCGCGGCCTTCCCAGATCGGCGCCCCGGCGCCGACCCGGGAATGTCATAAAACGCGCCCAGAATCCTGCAGCGTTCCCGGTTCAGCGCCCCCGCACCAACCCGGAAATATCGGAAAATGCGTCCGGAATTCCGCGGCCTTCCTGGATCGGCGCCCTGGCAACAACCCGGGAATGTCGGAAAACGCGTCCGGAATTCCGCGGCGTTCCCGGATGGGCGCCCCGGCGCGAAGCCGGGTATGTCAGAAAACGCGTCCGGAATTCCACCCCCTTCCCGGATCAGCGCCCCGGTGCCGACCCAGGAATGTCGGAAAACGGGCACGGAATTCCGCGGCGTTCCTGGATGGGCGCCCCGGCGCGAAGCCGGGAATGTCGGAAAACTAAAGCCACTGCAGTTACTCAATTGTGGATGGAAACACATGGCATGTCAAATGAAGAGCCTATGTATGGAGATGTATCTGTCTATAGTAGTTCTACAGTGAGCCACAACACAAGTATACCATCTTTCCTTCAAAACATGTCAGGCAGTGTCATTTACAACAGCAGTCATAGTGGTTATGCTGAAATGAAAATAGTGCCTCCTCAGGCAACCTGAACTAGATAAATGAGTCAAGAAAATCATTGAAACTTGTGCAGCTTAGGCAACGTATAAGTACTGCTAACGTCAGGATTATCTTAAGTCTTCCTGGCTGATTAGGCTTAGCTTTTCAGCATCAATATATATATAGAATACATAAGTCTTAGTAATAGATAAATAGCAATTATATGGCCATTCTAGATGGCCAAAGGGGGGAGACTGTTAGCTGCTACTGGTCAATAGGAATTGTAAGCAATAAATGATATAGTTCCAATAGCAATATGTAGTCAATTTATGAAGCAGTTAAACTGTGATATTGAAGTGCACAGAGATTAAACTAAACCACAGTAGCTTCCTGTCAGGGTAGGCCAGGTGCCTGACAACGCCTAGCAACGGAAATCACCCTGGAAAGAGCATTTGCAAAAACAGCTCAAGTCAAGTGAACGAAAATGCGGAAGTGATAAACACTTTTATGCCTTAATATGATGAAGATGAGAGGAGATTTTGGGCAGTGGCTAGGGGTGGTCAGTAAGGCGTGGTGGCCAATATCTGGGTGTAACCATGTGTCTGGAATTGTATAAAAACCCTGGATTTTGCTACATTAGGGGTCTTTTCTCAGGTGACGAGAAATGACACTCTATGCATAGAGATATATTTTTCGTTTTCTGTACTTTGCACTTTGCTCAATAAAGCAGCGCTGAGAACTTAGTTTTTGTGTCTTTGCCTCAATTTGGAGAACTTCTCCTTTTCTGACTTAGAAGCTTTTTGACTTCACTAAGTCAAACAGTTTTGAGAACTTAGAAAAGTCTGAAGACCACTGAACCACCATCTCACAGGCGCCTCGGTATCGACCCAGGAGTGTCGGAAAATGGGTCGGGAATTCCGCGGCATTCCCGGATCGGCGCCTCGGTATCGACCCAGGAGTGTCGGAAAATGGGTCCGGAATTCCGCGGCATTCCCGGATCGGCGCCTCGGTATCGACCCGGGCGTGTCGGAAAATGGGTCCGGAATTCCGCGGCATTCCCGGATCGGCGCCTCGGTATCGACTCGGGAGTGTCGGAAAATGGGTCCGGAATTCCGCGGCATTCCCGGATCGGCGCCTCGGTATCGACCCGGGCGTGTCGGAAAATGTGTCCGGAATTCCACGGCATTCCCGGATCGGCGCCTCGGTATCGACCTGCGCGTGTCGGAAAATGTGTCCGGAATTCCGCGGCACTCCCTGATCGGCGCCTCGGTATCGACCCGGGCGTGTCGGAAAATGGGTCGGGAATTCCGCGGCATTCCCGGATCGGCGCCTCGGTATCGACCTGGCAGTGTCGGAAAATGGGTCGGGAATTCCGCGGCATTCCCGGATCGGCGCCTCGGTATTGAGCCGGGAGTGTCGGAAAATGGGTCCGGAATTCCGCGGCATTCCCGGATCGGCGCCTCGGTATCGACCCGGGCGTGTCGGAAAATGGGTCCGGAATTCCGCGGCATTCCCGGATCGGCGCCTCGGTATCGACCCGGGCGTGTCGGAAAATCGGTCCAGAATTCCGCGGCATTCCCGGATCGGCGCCTCGGTATCGACCCGCGAGTGTCGGAAAATGTGTCCGGAATTCCGTGGCATTCCCGGATCGGCGCCTCGGCTTCGACCCGGGCTTGTCGGAAAATGTGTCCGGAATTTCACGCCATTCCCGGATCGGTGCCTTGGCATCGACCCGGGCGTGTCGGAAAATGTGTCTGCAATTCGACGCCATTCACAAATCGGTGCTTCGGTACCGACCCGGGCGTGTCGGAAAATGTGTCCAGAATTCCGCGGCATTCCCGGATCAGCGCCTCGGTATCAACCCGGGCGTGTCGGCAAA
>JAWVWN010006378.1:0-22094 GCA_037367305.1 Phrynocephalus vlangalii | reverse complement strand
GGTTCTTAGAAACCCAGATGGTCTTCTGGGATTGATAGGAAGCTACAATTTCCTTTCCATACTGGGGGGAAAATCAGATATTCATGTGCTGCCACTATTTTCCTGTCAAAAGGGGGTTGGGCCTTTGAGAGAAGCTGTGTAAAGCTGCCTTAAATCATGTATTTTTGATGATTTGGGTTGGGGGGGAAAATGGTGTGTTGGGGATGGTTTTTTGGGGGAAAGGGGGTTTTTGTAACCTGACTTGCTAGATTGATTGAGAATGATCACTTGAACCTAAGGCTTGTTGCAGAGTTTGGTTCATCTGCTGACTAGGAAAAGCAAGCAGTGTGCTCTTATCTGCAGGCCCAGTGTCCCACAGATCCTGGAGAGAAAGAGATAATCTGTCTTCATCCCAACCTTTCTTTCACAATGTGTGCTCTCTCTCCCCACCCTCACTCACAACAATTTCCTTTTATTGGCTCCCTGTTTTAGCTGATGTGTTCTGGAGGGACACCTAAATTGTGTCAGCATCTTACATTCCCTTCACTGTCATTTTCCATGGAGGGAAACACCCACCACCCTTTCAGGACCATGTGCTTGACAAAATAAATGGACATACAATATTTTGCTTGGTATTGATTCCTGGCTCTGGGCTTAAGTGGCATTTCAAATCTCCTCTTACATATTCGGAACAGCATGTTCAGTGTGACTAGACAAAAAAATGTAATATTGTGCTCTAGAATAGCATACTAGAGTTAAATGAAAGAAGCAAAATGAATCTGAAACCAGCAATATCACAGCCTTTTCCACCATTTTTCTTATCAGATTTCTGTTGACACATTTGATTAAAGGATGGAAACAGAATAGGCAGGATGAAGGCAAAGTTAATATTCTGATTCCTTTTAGAAGGAATGTAAAAGAAGGGCTTATATACTGCTCCAGTGGCTTAAAGCATCTTTTGTGTAGTTAATCCATATAGTTATGCAGGCTATACTCCCCACTGCCACCTACCCATGAGCTGAGTACTTAGCTTACTAGCTTCAGAAGGATGGAAGGCTGAATCAACCTTGAGGCAGCGGGCTGAACCTTTTGGGACTAGATCCAGGTCACGAGCCGAGGCTTGACTTACAGTACTGCAGTTTACCTTCTGTGTAAGGCAAATATAACATTATCTTTTGGAACAGGGATTTTGTTTAAATTTGAACTCCTCTAACAAAAACTGGCATCTATGTGAGGTCAGTAAGAAATGTTAAATATGGCTTGCAATTTAGGACTTAAAGCCAGTTTATATCACAGGGAAGCAGGCTGAGGCAGTCTTTTGAGAGTTGTGATTTCAGAGATGAAAGGAATCCTAGGCTTACATCCTGGATAGAGATGGGCACGGAACGAACATTTTTTCATTTCCGTTATTCGTTAGTCGTTCCGTTACGTAACGAAAACAACAAATGAAAATTGTGATGAAAATGCAACGAAACGAACAGAACCACGAAAATTGTGGTCGTTACGTTTCGTTCCGTTAATGGCGACGTGCAATGAAATGAGCTATTTCAAATGTTAAAAAACGCCCTGTACATCTGTAAAAACGCAGCGATAATTATTTATATTTTCTTATAATACCTACTGGGGGGGGGGGGTTTCCTTAAAGGTGCATTTATGTCTTTTCTCAGATCGCTGTATTTTTTCCCTTTAAGGGGAGTTGGGGGACATCGACGCAAAATGGCTCGCAGATGCCTAATATTGATTGATTTCTTGGGTATTAAAACACCCTGGACATCTGAAAAAAACGCAGTGAAAAATGCGATAATTTTTTGAAATTGTTACCTACCGGGGGGTTGGGGTCCTTAAAACGTTGTTTTTTGTCTTCTCCCATCGCAATGTATTTTTCTTTTCCCTTTAAAAATGGATGTCGCCAGCAACCACAAAATGGAGGCAAGCCATTGAGGGATCATGTTCAACCAATAGCATGCCCAGGTTGCAGACTGGGCAGGTTTGGCAGCCACAGGGGGCATAAAAAGCTCTGCAGCCCCCTTTCCCTCCTTGCAGTCTCTGGTGGGAGTTAGGGTGGGATTGCTGTCCCCTGCGACTCTAAACTTCAGTCCTGCAGCCTCCCTGTGTGCGTGTGTGCGTACCTCTGGGTGAGTACCCTCCCTTGCCCCGCAGTGCAGTCACTCTGCAGCTGCCTTGCAACCCTGGCAACGCCCCCTCTGCCTTTGCAGCCTCCCTGCGTACCTAGTCAGTAGTGGGGAAAGGGGCTCCTGTCAAAGGGGCAATAAAACCATCAAACCCCGGGAAAAGCCCCGCCCCCTTACCGGAAGTCCCGCCCCTTACCGGAAGCCCTACCCCCTTACCGGAAGTCCCTACCTTCCGCCCCGCCCCCCCTACCCGGAACCGGAACCTTCCTGGCCCTTTGACCTGGAAGTGACGTCCTCTTCCGCCTGACCCGATGGGGAGCCTTGCCCCCCCCCCCGACACGTCAGGGGGTCCCCCTACCCCACCCCTCAGGAAATGCCCGGGTACCCTTTCCCCCCTAGGCGCTGGCGCTGGCTATGTGTTCCCTGGGCCTGTCTTGCTGCGTGTGCGCATGCCTGAGAGGCCCTTTATAAGAAGAGGGGAGTGTTCTGCGGTGCCCGCCGCCGCCTTTTCCGCTGTTCCTGAAACCGACTGGCCCAGGGTCCCCGCCGTCCCGTTTATTGTGGAGAAAAAGATGGCGTCTTCAAGCAAGATCGGGTTTTCCTCCAGCTTGCCGAAGGACACCCCGGACTCACCGCCGAAAGCAGAGGGGCGTGCTCCCCTCCGAAGCCCGAGAGCCCGGACTCTCCGCCAAAATCCTGGACCCCGAAGATAGAGAGGCAGCGGTTAAAAACCGAAAAGGCGTCTGCACCCCCCCCAGGCACCACGGGCCTATGGGATTTTCCATGCCCCTCTGCCCCCTAAACACCCCATCGCGGAAGCCCAGCTCTGCGCCCAAAAAGGCCGCCCAAGCCTCCCTTCACGCTGAGGAACCCTTTTTGGTCCGATCTTGAGTGTGATTGTCCTCATGGATTAAGAGCAGGATGGCAGAAAACCAAAAGAGAAATTGGGGGATTGAATGCTCAGATGGTTCCAAACCCGGGGCCTCTAGAGGACCACAAGGGATTTTTGGCCCTTCTGCAGATGAGGGTTATGAAGCGTTCAGCGGCCGAGGTGAGTTTTTTCATTAAATTGTTTATAACTCTCGTTCGGGGGTTGTGGGGTGCTGCAAAATTTAAAACTAAGAGGCTGTTTAATCCCTCCCCTCAAAAGGACACTCTTGCTGGAGAAAAAGAACTGCGAGAAGTCATAGCATGTGAAAAAAAAAAATTCTGGCGTTTTCAATTTGGTTTCAACATATACTCTGAGAATATAACAGCTTATTCAATAATGTCTGTCTTTATGTTTAAAATAGAAAATAGCCTTTTCCGTCCTATTATTGCAAATTTTAAACACATTATAAGTCTGGTAAAGCCTTGAAATCTTAAAATGCTCCAGCCTTATTTCTCTTGTGAATAAAGTTATTTAACCCCTTAATCTGTGTTCATATGTCGGGTGGGCTGCAAAGATGCCTGACCACGGGATGTTCTAAAAAAAAAATATTATACACCGGATTCTGTAGGAAGTTTTGGAGGTGTAAACCCCTCTATTTAGTGAGCAAAAAAGCGCAACAAATCAATAAGGGTCAAGGATGTTTCTCGATGGCTTTCTGATCGGGATGCCTATACACTCCATAAGCCCGCCCGAATACTTTTTAAAAGAAACAAGACATTGTCTCAGGATCGATGCACAATGGCAGGCGGATTGGTAATATGCAGCAATTTTCAGAGTACAACAGGCTACAAGTACATATTAACATGCTTTGATATTTTATCTAAATATGCCTGGGCGTGGCTCTCAAAGACAAGACGGGGCGGGGGGTGTCCAAACTTTAGCGGCCATTTTCAAACAAAACCATAGACATCCCGAGAAGCTTCAAACAGATCGAGGGTTAGATTTTTCCTAAATAAGCCTGTAAGCTGCTGTTAAAGAACATGGGATACACCACTTTGTCACCAATAATGAGGTCAAGGCTGGTGTGTGGAAAGGTTTTAACGAACTTTAAAAACAAAAATGTGGCGGAAATTTCACAGCCAATATTACGTACAAAAATTAAGGATGTATTACCTCAGCTCCTAAGAAGCTATAATCACAGCATGCACAGAACTATCAAGGCTAGGCCTGTAGATTTTACCCCTTCACAACTCTTTTGCCATCGGGAAAACAATCTATGGGACCTCTGCTAAAACGAAAGAGGAGGGGCCGCTGTTCAGAAAAGGAGACCATGTCGGGGTTTCAAAAATAAAGGGGGTGTTCGATAAGGGTTATGAACAGAATTTCACTACAGAGATATTTATAGTGGATCGGGTTTTATCAAAAAAGCAAAAGAACCCGAATACCTGTTAACAATTACCATGGTGATGCATTGTGGGGACATTCTATCCCGAAGAACTACAAAAAGTGAACCCCCGAAAAACGTGGTGTAAGATATGAAAAAGGAAATTGGCCAAAAAAGGGCCGTGGCTCAAGAAAACTTCACTTAGTAAAATTGGAAAGTTGGCCCAGTAAGATTTTGTTCAGATGCGTTTTTAGGGTGGTAACATGAGAGATGCTTTATATTCAGTAAAACAGTCAAAAGAAGCCTTGGACCCCGAGGCTTTCCCTAACAAATATGATAATTGTTACAGGGGCAACATGGAACTTTGTACAGAGGGTGCTTTACGTTTAGTTGTCACAATTGTTAAACCCAAACCCAAGGGGCGGTAGGCCAAACGGGACGTTTGAAAACTATACCATACAGCAACATCATTGCTAAAAAGAGGCAACATCTGGTAGATTTTAAGAGTGTGGATGGCATCTCTGTTTCGCAGAAGTTTGTCTGCTGTCATAGCTCATGCTGATTGTGGTGCAATACTTACAGACTCTGAGCTGGTGCAAGCTGCTAAACAGCTCTGTCAGGAGGTTGGTGGCCTGAGCAGAAACAGGTGTCTTTGAATGACATTGGCTTTTGAACACCATCTACAGCGGAATATCCAAATTGCTCTTTATAATAAGGATGGCTGGGGCTTATTTAAGTCGGGACTCAGCGCTATGCCCAAACACATACCCTATTCCTGTATGATAGTCATTACTATGGTGTTCTTAATGTAAAGGGGCTTTTTGGTTCAAAAAATTACTGCTCCTATTGTAACCCCTCTTTTAAAACAAACACATCGCTGCCTATTTTTCTGTAGGATGTGTTTGAAAGAGGATTGTACCCCTAAAATAGATGAACAGCAGAGATGGGGTTGTTGCAAACTGCTCTGCCAATCACTGACTGTTTAAAAGCTCATGACAAAACTGGCCTCAGAAGGTAAAGGCCCTGTGTGCTTAAAGATATATTGTAAACAATGTAGGCATTATCAAAAGTACGATCATAGCACTGCCAGTTACCGAGGGGCGTCAATTGCACAATATGTTGGGATATCTTAAAAAGGATGATGAAAAACATCTATGCATTATGCAACCTTTTAAATACCCTGAAATTTCAACGCAATATATATTTTATGACATCGAGGCACAACAAACACAGGCGTACATGTAGCTAATTACTGTTTTGCTGAGGCTTTTGGGGGGAAACTGTGGAATGTTTTCAGGATGAAATGAATGTGCTCCCTGAAAAAAAATGCTGCAAATGGTGAGGTGGATGAGTTTTGAGAGGGATGAGGAGGAGGGAGGTGGAGGAGAAGATCCTTGGTGAAAGGGAGTGCTAAGAAAAAGGGGGAGACGTTGGCCTTATGGTCGGACTTGGAGTTCAAAGGAGAGTCGTGCATAGCAGACTTTATATTGACATTCACTAAAGATAATCGTTTTATGCGGTACTACTTTCATAGCCCATAATTCCAAAGGTTATGACTGTTATTTCATGCTTAACCAGCTGGTTAAAGAAAAACTGGATGTAGATATCAAAAGCTCAAGGTGGAAACTCCTCTGTGTCACCGTTTAAAGGCCTAGGCATAAAATTCATGGATTCACTCAGCCATTTGCCCATCGGGGCTCTCTAAGTTTTCCGAAAGCGCTCGATTTTCGGGTGCAAAGGATATTTCCCACACTATTTTAACAGGCCTGAAAATATAATTATGTAGGCCTTTCCCCCCGCCCGAAGACTACGGGCTGCAGTAACATGATGCCTGCTGAGCAGAAAGCTTTTTTGAATGGTATGAAGAGAAAAAAAATGCAACATTCGACATGAAAAAAGAGATAGCACATTATTGCAAGCAGGATGTACATATTCCGGGTTGCAGGCTTGTACAAAATATCGCCACGAAATCATGACGCTGACCTTAAAAAAGATTGTGAAAAAAAATAAACTGAATATTATGCCATAAACCCCCTCCAATACCTAACTCTGGCCGCGTGAGCCTAGCCATGTACGGGTTTTCAAATTTATGCCGGAAGATTCCATAGCGATACCACCTGCAAAATAATTATCACCACCAGGTCAAAAGATACTCAACACCTGCCATCCAATGGTTGCTGTACCTTAAACATAAAGAAAACCTAGAGATCCAGCATTGCCTTAAATGGTGGCGAGGTTCAGTTGGGTCAATATTTGTTGATGGCTATGCTGTAGTAAATGGTTCAGCCATCTGTCTGGAATTTCGGGGTTTGTTTTTATCACGGGTGCCCCCTCTGCTACCCTGCAGAGGACGGGAAACCCCCTTGATTTTTAAAACTTACAGGCACTTCATAATGCTACTGAGGAGCGGACAGCAATCCTGAAAGCATGGGTTATGAAGTGAGATCAGTTTTGGGAGCATGAGGGGAAAAAACTGAAAAAAACTGACAAAGAATCCAAAACTTCCTTGCCACCCCACAGTTTCCAGAGCCCTTAGAACTGAGGATGCCCTCTTTGGTGGACGTACAAATGCAGTGTGTTTGTACTACAAACCGGCGAAGGGGGAGGAATTTGTTATTATGATTTCACGTCCCTTTACCCCATGTACAAAAAAAACAGGGAGTACCCCCTTGGACATCCGATAATAGTCCATGAGAAAATTTGATTCTCCTACAGATTACTTCGGGTTGATAAAAGCCAAAGTTTACCCGCCAAGAGGTCCTTCTTTCCCAATGTTACCGGGCGAGGGTAGGTGAAAGCTCTGTTTTGTGCTGTGCTCTACAGTGGGAGAACTCCCCCAGCTAGAAAACCATGCAATCATTTAGATGATGAGCGGGCTTTAACAGGACCTGGTGCACTATAGAGATGAATGTTGCTATAGAAGGGAAGGGTACAGGGTTGGAAAAATCTTTGAAGTTGTGGCATTTTTTTCAGAGATCGGGTGATTTGTTTTCTGATTATATGAAGACACACCTGCGGCAGAAACAGGAGGCATCAGGTTTTCCCCACTGGTGTGTCACAGAGGCTGATAAAGATAAATATGTAGCAATTACCTCGAAAAAGAGGGGTGTTTGCTAAAGCCCCCAAAAAAATAGAGCCGAACCCGCAAAGAGGCAGATTGCTAAGTTGTTTTTAAACTCACTGTGGGGAAAATTGGCCAGAGGACAAACCTCCCTAAACACAGAGGTATAAGGGACCAGACAGGTTTTTCAATCTCTTGTTCTCAGAAACATTTTCAGTTTCCATGTGTGAGTTTCTTGAGATGATGCGGCTGTTAACCTGAAGCATAACACAGACAGAATGACAACCTCAGGGATGAAAATCCCTTCATAGCCTTGTTTCACAACTGCATATGCCCGTTTGGAACTTTATAAACTGTGGACCGGCTGCAGACAGGGTCCTGTACCATATACAGACTCTGTTATTTTTTTTTCACAGGAGGGCGATTGGAATCCCCCTCTGGGGATTATCTGGGTGACTTAACCAGCGAGAAAACCAAGGGGAGCACATTACTCGTTTTGTTTTTAACAGGGCCCCAAGAGCTACGCTTACACATTGTCGGGGGCAGTGCCTGTGTGAAAGTCAAAGGGATCACACTGAATGTGCAAACAGTTTAGAAAAAATTTAAATTTTTACACTCTTCAAGACCTCGTGTTTGCCTATTGTTTCAGACAAGAAAGATAACCCTCGTGAAATAGTTGTAGAACAGCCGGGCATTGTGAGAGATAAACGACAGTGCTCATCCACACTAAAACTTTAAGAAAAACACAAAAAGTAGTGTATGACAAAAGAGTGATTACGGACGGATTTAAAACGGTTCCCTTATGATACTAAGAGGAGCACTCTGTGGAACCATCCTTTTTCAGCCATTCTCGCGGGGCCCAGTGGTTGTGGGAAAAACCTTCTTTGTAAAAAACATGTTGGAGAATGCGCGTTATGTATTTTCTGAAATGCCTGAGAATGTTGTATGGTGTTACAGTTGGCTGGGAGCCTCTTATAAAGACCTATTGTGTAAATATTCATTTATTAAGTTTGTAAAAAAGGATTGCCTGAAAAATTTGCTGATAATGTCTTGTTTAACCCCCCGATAAAATAAAATTCTTAATTATAGACGATTGATGAATTGTGCTGCTGATAATAAGGGGGTTGAAAAACTCTTCACGCAATATGTGCACCACAGAAATGTGAGTGTATTTTTCTTACACAGAATATTTTCTGCCGTGGTTAAAAACAACAGAACCATCAGCTTAAATGCTAAATATATGGTGCTTTTTAAAACCCAAGAGATAAATTTCAAATTGCTACGTTAGCACGGCAAATGTACCCCCAAAATGTTCCGTTTTTCATGGAGGCTTTTGCAGAGCTACCAAAAAACCCCATGGCTATCTGCTGGGGGATTTAAAAACCCCAAAAACCCCTGAGTCTTGCAGACTGAGAACGGGGCTATTCCCACCTGACTGGCCTGCTGTGTATACAGTGAAAAAGAACAAAAAGGGTTCCCGATGATCTCTTTTATTTATTGGTCACAGCGCCTCTCCCCACCAAAATGTCACATGTATAAAGGCGAAATCTTCCCCTCTTAAAAATCCTTATTAAGGCGCCCCGCGCCAGAGAAAAGCCATTTTATGCGGTCCTCAGATGATTTGGTAACAGCCATTTCAGAAATTGCTCTGAATACTTTAAAGGGGAATCTTGCCCTAACACCCAAGCAGGTGGGGGTCTTAAGGGAAAAAACGTGCTCTGAATTTAAAAACCTGGGTAACAAGAGGCTCTCCCTGAAAAGGAGAAAATACATTGTCAACAAAACGGAGGTTTTCTGGGCCCCCTGCTAAGCATCGCGGTCCTCCTAATAACGGTCTTTTAACTAACAAATAATGGAATATGCTGAAAAATTATATCTAGTGCCCAGCGCTCAAATTTAAACAGCTTCGGGGTGTCCCCGAAAATATTAGAACCACAAAACCCTGAGACTCTTGACAGCGAGATGAGGGAGATTCCTCTTAAGGGCTGACCTGTCAGAGTATGAAAAAATAAAACTCTACACAGGGGTTCTTACAGCTATACTAGCACTAAACAAACAAAGAGATGATGTGGAAAAAATGTCTGCATCCCCCAAACCCCAACCTCCCAACCTGTCCCCTCCACATCCCCACAGCCTGAGAGTGATTCAATTGTTCCAGAAGTTTTAGAAGGGATCCCCAGAAGGTTTAAGAAAAAAGCTGAAATTTTGCTGAACAAATAAAGCACATCGGATATTTCTAGCTGGATCAGCGAGGCACCTTTTTGTATCACGGGGAAAGCCTTACCAGGTCTCACATTTTCGACCTGATTAAAGGGGCCACCCAATCTAATATTATTTCTGAGAAGAAGCGCCCAAAAGGCTGGATGTATTTCTTAAAGCATTGGCAGAACTAAATGTGCCCACATCTGTTGTGGGTAATTCATCTGTTAGAGAGCAGTTAGAAAACCTGAAAGTCAGCCCCCTACAAACAGAGACCTCTAAACACCCGGCTATTCCAGGGTCTGATGCTGCAGCAAGAAACAATTCAAGAGACCAGCCTGGCTGCATGTGGAATCCTCACAGTCGACACCCTCCAGAGAGCTTGTCAAAGAACCCGCATGGCTAACTTTTTAAAAGCAATGCAATAAAAAACGAAAGAAAATAATATGTGTAGGGGCATTTATTTAATAAATTCACTGATATTTCTAGCAGTGACCACAGAGTAAATATTTTGAAATAGCAAGGGGTCAGTCTTCTTAACATTTTTTTGAGGAATGAATATGGTTTTTTCTGCCTTGGAAATTTTAGATACAAGCGTCAATATCTCATTTTAAATTTTTTAGCTGTCAATATCAGCTATTGCAACAAATGCAATTAAGATACGGTATGGATGACAGTCTTGTAACATATTTTGGCACAAAGAGAACGAAGTAGTCTTGATATGGATGCAACGGTTGAGGTTATACACGAATGCGATTCCTGGGTTTTTCCAAATTATTTTGACAGCCATCGCAAGATTGTTTCTGATATGCTGATATATAAAATTTAATAAAACACAGCGACTGTTGTATGCACAATGTTCTTCATATAAATTGCTTCTTTCTCCCCTTAATTTCTGGCAGGTCCCATATGGAGCAATCTGCTCAATGTTTTAAGGGGGATTCCTGCAAATAACAAATAAAAAATTAATTAACAAAGCAAGCTACAAAGTAATGAAATGCCTAAAAACCCCCACCCATCCCTAAAAAACCACCAGCCAGCTCCTTACCGTGTTTGAAGATTCTTCTGACTCGGGCAGGGATTTGTCCTTGTTAGAGCCACTTGCAAGGTCGCTGTTCAGAATCTGAGCTAACATAACGCCTTAAAGCCTTCCTTTGCGTCGCGGGATTTTGGGTTACCTTTGGGGCAAATCTTTGGCCTGTAAAACATAAATATTGGCTGGTTTTTAATTATAAAAGGAAACTTCAACGTAATTAGATTTCATAGCACACCCCAAAACTCCCAAAGCCGCACAACACCTGCACCTTGCCACAAGAAAACAGTATCACAAAGACTTAGATTTAAAAACAGGGCCTTACCGTGTTTAGAAATTTCCCCCGTATCAGGGGCAGCATTCTCCTTGTTAGAGCCGCTGTAAGGTTGCTTCAGAATCTGAGCTAACTAAACGCCTTAAGACCCTTCTCTTCGGTGGTGGGCTTCCATGGTCATAACCAATCATCTGAATCGGACCAAAACGGGGCTCCTCAGCGTGAAGGGCAGGCTTGGGCGGGTTTTTGGGCGCAGAGCTGGCTTCCGCGATTGGGGGGTTTTGGGGCAGAGGGGCATGGAAAATCCCATAGGCCCGTGGTGCATGTGGGGGTGCAGACGCCTTTTCGGTTTCAACCGCTGCCTCTCTATCTTCGGGGTCCAGGATTTTGGCGGGGAGTCTGGGCCTCGGGCTTCGGAGGGGAGTCCACGCTCTCTGCTTTCGGCGGTGAGTCCGGGGTGTCCTTCGGCAAGCTGGAGGAAAACCCGATCTTGCTTGAAGACGCCATCTTTCTCCACATAAACGGGAACGGCGGGACCATGGGCCAGTCGGTTTCAGGAACAGCGGAAAAGCTGGCGGCGGGCACCGCAGAACACTCCCTCTTCTTATAAAGGCCTCTCAGGCATGCGCACACGCAGCAAGACAGGCCCAGGCAACAATAGCCAGGGCAGCGCCCTAGGGGAAAAGGGATGCCCGGGCATGCCTGAGGGGTGGGGTAAGGGGACCCCATGACGTGTCGGGGGAGGGGGCAAGGCTCCCCATCCGGGTCAGGCGGAAGAGGACGTCACTTCCAGGTCAAAGGGCCCAGGAAGGTTTCCGGTTTCCGGGTAAGGGGGCGGGGCGGAAGGTAGGGGCCCTTCCGGTAAGGGTGTAGGGCTTCCGGTAAGGGCGGGGCTTCTGGGAAGGGGGCGGGACTTTTCCGGTGTTTGATGGTTTTATTGCCCCTTTGACAGGAGCACCCCTTTCCCCACTACTCTTTGTCTATACTGTGTCTTCTTCCAGCATCCTTTTTTTTTTAGTGTTTTCCCTCTGGTCTGGGGCTTGGGGATTTCCCGCTCACGGAAATGCTTTAAAAATAGCGCAAAAAGCAGTAGAAACGACAAGCGAAAAAATGAAAATGGAAATGAAATTTTTTTCCCAAAAATTCGCAACAACGGAAACAAACCAAAACACACCTCTCACCGACCAACGAAAAACCAAACCGCCATTTTTTTGTTTCGTGCCCATCTCTAATCCTGGAATCAAACACCAAAAGAAGTAAAATTAAGAGTGAAAGGAACTCTTGTAGTGTTTCTGAGAAATCCACATTAGTTAAGGATTGGGTTTCCAAAGATCTATGTGGGTATGAGCACAAAACTGACCGAATACACATTTTTGGAACCCTCCACCTAAAATAGGAATTGGGGCCTTGAGGTGCCCCTGGTTTCTCATTATTTATTTATTTTTTTTATTTATTTAATTATTTTTTTATTTATTTTATTTTTTTTGATCCCCCCATCTTCCACTGGGAACTCGGGCGGCTTACAACAAAAAACAGGTAATAAAAACACAAGAAAGGCAAGCCCAACAAAAATTTATACGAGAAAAATCTTCACAGAGGATTGACATTTTGGGTTCATTTATATAAAAAACAGGGTTGCACTCAAAAACAAGAAAACATACAAAAAACACACTTAAAGAATGCTTTTTTAAAATCCAAAAATTATTCTGTGCGCCAAAAGGGTATAATTTTGGGGCTTTGTAAACATTTTTTTTTAAGGCAATATGCTTTAAGAAAATAAAAAAAAATCTCTCAAACAATGAAAAAGGAATTTAAGTTACTCAGTACGATTTGAAAACCCTTTTTTTCCAACCCAAAGATAATTCCAAATGCTTAGCCATTTATAAAGGACTGAAGTGTTTTTCAAAAAAGACTGGGGTATGTAGCTTTGTTTTAACCAATTTTTCGGGTCAAAAAATTTTTCAGTTAGGTGAAATAATGGCATCGCCTTTATTGCAGTTCTAGTGGTAAGCCTACATTAAGAAACAACACCATTAAACAAAGAGGCTCAACAAGGGGGGGTAACACTCGGGGACCAGAATCACAGTACAACCTCCTTGAAGGACAAAGGCCATCTTTCAAAGATGAGGATGTACACATATTAGACAAAGAAGAGAGGGGGTTTGAAAGAATAAGGGGGGCCCCATTCATGTAGCATTGAAAAACCCCCCAAAACAGAGGCGGTGGGCTCCGGCATAGTCTATCTGCACCTATCTTGGTTTTTTTAAAATACCCAAAAAATCAAAAAGCCTTCCCCACCAAGGCCATAGCAACACCCTTTCTTGATAGGTTTCAGCATTTAGCCATTTTCCCCTTTTAAGGCTATGGTACTTTATCCCCAAACGACCTATTCAGCCATTGTTATCTTATGAGCCATTCAGCCCAATGACAAAGGTCAAAGCTGACGATAAGATGGAGGTTTGCCTACTGTATTCAACTGATGAAGCTGTTTGGATAAGCACGAAACTTTCTATCTTCGAAAAAAAGCCGTACCCCGACCAACTTCCAGAAAACCCCCTGGATCTCAGAACTTCACAGACAATTCTATTTTGGAATTTAAACACTCAATTGTGCCTGCCCCCCCACCTCTCTTGAGAGAGGGGTTTCCAAAACACACATGAAGGGTTTCCCTGACTCCCCCCTCAAACCATCATCCCTCTTCTAAAGGGGTACATCTTTGTCTTTGAATGAGAGCCCTTTGTCCTTCAAGTAGCTCTACCCCGGATTCGGGCCGAGTTTTGCCCCTCCAGTTGGGCCATCATTCTGTTTAATGGCTTTTTAAATTTTCCCCAAAATGTAGATTTTTTCACACTCCTCACTTTTTGGGCAGTATATACATATTGCTCTTAGCATTTTGGATCCGGTCCTTTGGTTGGACTACTTTTCCCCTTGTGTGTTTGTGATTTAAAAAAAAACAAATGCTTTTTGCCAAAAATCCTTTTAACTTTTCAGACCCCCAGCCATGTAGGAATGCCCGGTTTCTTTCCTTTGGTCTGGTCTCGGGCTGATCCATTGTTCTTTTCTTTGGGACCTATTTTGTTGAAGGCCCAGGGTTCAACTTCCAAAAAACTAAACTGTGGGAAATTGTATTGTGCTGTTTACACCTTTTTAAAATTTATATACAATTAATACCAAGTTAATAACAGTAACAAAAGTTAAATTTTGAAGAGTCTTCTTTGTCAAAATCACATGTTTGTTAACTAAAATCAACAAAAATTTAAATATCTTTTTTGCACTGTGACCAGGGGAATACAATTTTAAGGAAACACATGAGTGGAAACAAAAAGCTAAAATTTGTTTTTATATAGGATCATTCGTATGGTAAATTTTCTTGCTTGCCCTGCGTTTGTAAATTACAGATATTGGCAAAGCAAAATTTAAAAAATTGTGCTCTATATATACTTTGGGAATACCTTTATTTTTCACAAAAATTTAAAATTAAGATATTTTTTTTTCTTCAAGAAACCATCATTTGGGCAAAGATTTTTTAACATTGGGCCTAAGTAAATTTTGTTTCGGGTTTAACAAAATAACATAAGCCAGATTTTATCCAGCATGAAAGTTACAGTTGATAAATACAGGCTGTTTACAGGCTTCTAAACAGCAATGCGGGCAACCATGCTACCCCAGATCAGACAATTCATCTCAACTTCAGGATTTTTTTTTTTCCTTTCTAAAAAGCTTTTTTCTTGGAGCGTTGGGGGTGTTTCCCTTTTGGGGCCCTAGGGCCATTGCTTTTCCCAAATTTGGGACTACCCAAGGGATGCAGTTGCAAGGGGGAAGGCAAAGAAAAATGATAAACCAAAAGATCATTTAATATCTGTTGACATTATCCCCTTTTCTTTTAGGGTGAAATTAAATGTGTGTGTCAAAAAAATTTTAGGTAGTATGGATACCCAATTTGGGGCAGTGGATAGAGTGATACACCAAACTCAAGTAGAGATGGATTTCAGCACTTGCCTGCCACAAAGAAAATGTCACCCCAGCATTACAGGGGGCCACATTTCCCATCCTTTACATTTTTTTTTTGCAAAAGAATCCTCCCCTTCTCATAAAAATGTCCAAATTTGAACCACCCTAGTTACGGGTTTGTTTTTAAACTAAGCCCCCCTTTTTTTCTTTCTGGCAGTCGGGTGTGTCTGTGAAACTCTCCCCCAAAACCATGCTTCAGATGAATTTATTTCTTTTCCTGTCCGCTTTTTTGCCTTCCAGTTTTCATACCCCTACGGGTGATAAAAAATTTACAAGGGTGTGGATGACCTTGGTCCAACCAACACCCCTTACACGAGGGTTTTTGATTTTCCTTCTTTGCTACCCTCCCACATCTCAGCTTCAATTTTTCTTGTCTGCAATCTCCTTTTGGGGCCCAGTTGATGTCACCAAAATTTTTTTGGCATTTTCTTCAGATGGTCTTTTGGTAAAAGTGGGTTTTTTAAAGGGGCCGGGGGGGGGGGGCCAAAAAAGCAAAAAGCGAGGAGACCCCCGGGCACTCCCCTATCGTTGCACCGAAACACACCCCCAAAAGGGAGAAGGTACAAAAAAGTGCGCTGGGCCCACGTTTAAAGTGGGCGGGGGTCGCATTTAATTGTCTGCAAATCCGGAGCTGGGGGGGGGAAAAACATTTTTAAGCTCCGGAGCTTGCAGCCTTTTGCACGGGCTTAGGGGTCTTTGAAATTAAACACCCTAAAGTCACGCATTTTTGTTTTTCAGTAAATTCAGTCGTGTTGACTTTCGTGACCCCAGGGACCGGGAAGCTCACCGGGCCTTCCTATCTTCCATTTTCCCCCTTTCCCGGGAGTTTGGGTTTCAAACCATTTTGGGTTTTTGCATTGTTTGGCCCCGGGCCCAAACCATCTTTTTCTCTGCCGCCCCCTTTTTCCCTTTTTGCCTTCAATCTTTCCCAACATCAGGGCTTTTCCAAGGAGTCCTCTGTCCTAATGAGGGGGCCCCACATTTTGCTTAGGTCCACTTGAATCTTAGGAAACCTATGCAAAAGTTGGTTCCACATCCCCCCCTGATTCAGTGGACCTTTTTTGGTGAAACCCTTTACTGTGAGGGAGGACAGGTTTTAACCAACGTTTTGGGACAAATTTGAACCACTATATTATCACTACAAAGTATCCAAGAAATCAACTGAATAGTAAAACCAACAGAGCTTTTCTAAAAACCCCAAGCCCAAGGGAATTTAAAATTTTTGCCCTTTAGATCAAAATTAGGGAAAAAAATGAAAGTTCAGCGGGGGAAAACATAAAAAATAAACAATTTAGGCCAGTGTTTAAAAACCTTTTCGACCGAATCCCCAAAAACTACGATTCAAACTCCCACTAATTTTTCGAAAATTTGTCAATATAGCAATTTAACTGTATACAGGTGGGGGGTAAAAGGGGTGTGTTGGGTGCCCACAGAAAGGCCTCCAAGTACCCCCATTTGGCACCCATGCCATAGGTTTCCCAACATGCTTTAAAACCCTTTGCTTTTGGGGGGGGTTAGAAGCCCCATGGCTTTACCCCAGAATACCGCCCGTAGCACTTCCCTCTTCTCAAGCAGAAATTGAGGTTTTCCCGACACCAAAGGAATCCTGTAAAACAGCCATTAGGAACGGGGCCCTTTCTTGGGGTGTCACCTAGTTTTGGGGAACCAGCTCCCATCAGAGATCTGCCAGGCTCCCCCCTGAAGGTTTTTTCCAAAACAAACAAAAAAAAACAAACAAACAAACAAAAAAGTCAAAGACCTGGCTATTCAGAATAGTTTTCCCCCGGGGTTTTTGATCTTTCCTGTAGCCTCTAGAAGAGGATTTAGCCAAGATCTGTTTTGAAAAATTTCAATCGGTCTCTTTGCTGTCCTTAGTCTATCTTTGACCCTTATGTTGTTTGTTGCTTCTGATTTAATTTTGTTTTAATTATTTTGTTTTATTTTGAAGATTTTGGGTTATATTGTGTATGGGGGGCAAATTATGTTAAAAGTTTTTGTAAACCCCCCAAAAGTCACAGGGGTGCCAGAGGGGTGCCCATATAAATCAGACAAATAAAAAAATAAATAAATAAATAAATAAATAAAAAAAATAAATAAATAGTATGATCTTAAGAAAATAATAATCTCTGAGGTTCCTCAATCCCAAAGGAAAAAAAAAAAAAAAAATGAGTCCTGCACAGAAAACTGTATTTGCCTTCACAAAAATCTTGGGGTCAGCATCTCAGGCTGCCATGAGGGTTTCAAGCCCCCGTGTAAGATACAGGGAACAGTCCTGCTGTTCTAAACATCAGATGTTTCAAGCACTTCAGTGACTCGCAAAATCATCTCCAAAGGGGATTCAAGGGAGGGTTTCTTTTTATGTACGTTTGAAGGGGAAACCAGTCATCAAAAAAACAGTTTTTTTCTCTTAGTTTCTGCTTCAGATACAAAAAAAGGGGTGGGGGTGGGTGTGTGTGGGTGTGTGTGGGGTTGTGTGTGGGGGGGTGTGGGGGTGGTGTTTTGTGGGGTGGGGGGTTTTTGTGTGTGTGTGTGTTTTGTTTTGGGGTTGTGTGGGGTTTTCATCTATAGTGGGAATATTTCCAGAAATTTTGAAGCCCTGGGAAAAATTTTTTTGTGAAAAACAGTTTCTCTTCCCCCACCCTTGCTTTCCCCAAAAAAATTCCTGGAAAATCTATATCTTAGTTACATCTTTCAAGCTGTAGTATGGGGTGGGACATTTATCACATCATCCATTTTCAGCCCTTTCTCTTCCCAAAGCCTGAAAAGGGGCCCACACGTTGATTTAAAAGCCAGAAGGAAGCCCATTTTGCTTGGGTGTTTCATTTATGGAAAAGGGAAAGGGAGGGGACTTCACCGCGTCTGCTCCATTATGTTTCACAAATTTTTCCATTAAGTCGGTGCTCAAATTTAAAAGGGGAGTATGAGGGGAACATGCAAAAATTAAATTTTTAAACTGCCCCGAGAGCGTTTTAAGCCTATGGGTCAAATATTTTTTGCAAAAACGCTTTGCTTTTTTTAAAAAATAAAATCCATTTTAAACCCAATTTCTGATCTGTGGGGTTTTTGTGTGGCCTATTGCAAAGGGGAAAGGGGTTTGACTAGTCTCCCACTGGCCCCTTGCAAATCCCCGGGGGTTTTTTTTTAAAATTAAGTCCTGCTCCCCAAAACCCCCTGATTGAAAACCCATCAAAATTTTAAAAAACACCCTACTTTTTAAACTTCAGATTTCCAAAGTTTGTGTTTAAAGATCAAATTGATCAAATTGGCAGGGGAAAAAATGATCAAATTTTTGGGGGAAAAAAGCTGAGATCTGAGACCTTTGCTTTTCCCGACTGAAAAATTTAATAAAGCAATTATGGAAAAGGGAAATGCCAAGGTGTTTGGTTCCACCAAAAAATGTCCTTATGCCTCACTCAGTAAACAAAAAGAGAGAGGGGAAGAGAGAGGGGAGGGGGAGGAGAGAGAGACTGTATTTTCCCCCAAAACGTGAGATAGCCCTGGTCACTCTGTTAAATGTTTTAGTCTACTTAAATTTAAATAGCTAACCAAGTAGTTAATTTTCTGCCCCCAATTTTTCTTTTTGCATAGCCCTTTTCATTTGTCCCTTTCCAACATTTTTTAAAAAAGTTCTACGTTATATTTACTCAGTTCTGTAGTTGTGGGCATCTGATGCCTTTGAACAATATGTGAAAGGCATTTAGATGTCATATGGCTACTCTTGTTGAGGCGGGGGGCAGCCTATTGGCCATGAGAAAAAAAATTTAAAAACACAAAAAGGGTCCCCCTTTGGCTGGTTTAGCTAGCTCTTTAAAAATTTCCAAAATGTGATTTTTGAAAATTGATCAGGCAAAATGTTACCACACACCACACACACACACACACACACACACACACAAAGCAGAAGGGGAAAGAGCAATAATTACTAGGCCTACTGAAATGATATGGGGTCTGCATGAAGTCTATGGGTGGAAAGACAGAAAATGGCCTATAGACATTTATACCAGGCTCTAGCAGGTGATGCTGTGGTCTTTAAGTTTCACCTGGAGTAAACCTAATAAAAACCGTTAGTGCACTGTGCCTTATGAACGGGGGCGGGGAGGGGGCTGGTCTTGAGAATATGCAGCAGTGGCTCCAGCCGTGGTGTATGGGTAACCCAAATGTTCTTGGACTGCAATTCCATGAATCGTTCTCAGCATTGATAGTGATGAAGACTTCTGAGAGCTATAGTCCAAGAACACCTGGGTTATTCATGACTGGGAACCATTGATCTATAGATCGCTATCAGCTCTGCAATTCTAACTTAGACTATTTTAAGTCAATGTACCAGACACTCCAATCAAGGACTTTCTCACACCACTGTCCTGCCGTATTCTCTGAATCATACAAAGGATTTTTATTTGTTTGTTTCTTTCTTTCTTTGACTTTTATACAACCTATCTAGTGAGTTGGTAAATAAAATAAATAATAAAATTCCCTTCCCTGTCCCTTGCTTCTTTGCTGCTCTTACCCTTTTTCCGTGTGTAGTTCATCCTGCCCACTTGGGGTGAGGTGCATCTCTCTTGGGTCACATGTTGGCCTGGCTGATGGCAGACAGAAGGAATCCTCAAATTGGCACCTTTTGTAGTTTATTGGGTTTTGGGGTGGACAGTATTACAATACTTGTGACTACTACTCGCTCATTGTGTCCAAGTGGATGGAAGGGTTCAAGAACATTTTGTAGTTGTCATTCAAAAGGGCAACCTTCTCCTTCTTTGAATTTCTCTCCATTTGAGCTCAGGTGCATTTAAAAGGAATTTCTCTCCATTTAAGCTCAGGTACACCCAGATAAGGAGATGGAAAAGCAAATAATTCTTTTTTGAAATATAGATAAAAACAACTGGTGTTTTACATGGTCCTTGTTCTCCTTATAATAATGCAATTACTATGGATTGCACATACAACAACTGCCCATTGCTTTGGTTGGCGGCATAAAATTGGAATGGGCTAGAGGTGTCCCTGAAAAGAAAGGGATTGCTTTTTTTCATAGGATGTCCTGAACAGCCTGAGGCCTCAGTAGGTTTTGTAGATTGCGGGTGTAATTCCTGCAATAACAACTTCTTTTCAGGTGTCCTATAAAAGACTTTGTGTCCAGTGTGGTAAAACTCAAAGCATGGTTCTGCCCTCTTTAGATCTCAGCAGAGTAATGGAAAAATACACTAGACTAATCAGAATACCTGGTTTCTGTTTCTTCCATAAAAAGATGAAAAACATTCACAGCTACAATGGTGATATAGCACTGCAGTCTGCTGCCCAGAAATAATGAGAGGACTTGGGGGAGTGACTCATCTGTCACAAAACAGTTTGCAGCTTCAAGCCTATGAAAATCCATGGCGTTGTAACACACTCACAAAGAGGCATATTCATGCAAAAGACTCACAGTACCCTTGACTGGTTGGTGTGATTCCCATCTCTTTCCCCCTTAGGGGTGTTCACAATGAATATATTTGGGATCAATTCAACTCACCTCACTTCCAATCTCATTTATATCCTGCAGGACTAAGTTGACAAGATGGGTTGATCCTGCTTTAGTCATACTTAGAGGACACTTGTGAAAATAAATGGGACTTAACTAAATCATGAAAATTGATTGATTACAGATATTTTTGCACTTCATTGGAACAGAAATGCCTAAGATGATAAGGGCCTGCCACAGGGGAAACAAAAGAGTGTTTGCATTTTTTGATTTCTGATTATATTCTGGCTCTCTAACTACTGTGACTTAATAAATTTACATTTCTTCACATGACGTACATCCTGATTGCATGCAAGTTAATTCAGCAGTAAATCCCAGTGTTTTTAATTAGGGTATAGTTTCAAGTGAGTATGCATCGCATCAGATTTCAGAATGCATGAGAACAGCTTCCAGTGATCTCATCCTGTGTTGCGTCATTACAGTCATGATCAACTCTTTGAGACCCCCTGTCCATGGAGTTTTCTTGGCAGGAATAGTAGTGTGGTTTGCCAGTTCCTACTCCAGGTGCCTACAGCACCTGATATTCCCTGGTGGTCACCCATCCAAATACTAACCAGGGCCGACCCTGCTTAGCTTCCAAAATCAGACGAGACTGGATGTGCTTAGGGCACCTAGGCAGCCAATCTCAATCATAGGATTGCCATAAATTGAAAGCAACTTGACAGTATGAAACAAGGCAGAACAAAGACAGATAGGCAGGCAGAAAAAGGAACTGCAACACATGCTGCAAATACACTTCTTTTTGTAATTTACAAAGCAATGCTCAACAGAGTTTGAGTGTATATAAAGTAAGCTCTACCAACTCTAATCTCTCATGTCAGTAAATTTTTGCAAGGGGGCAGGATTATCTTTTTTGTGGGTTAATTCTTTATTTTTTTTTAATAACTTCAGAATGAGGAGGTGCAGGGGATTAACATTTCAGCTGAGGGAAGGGGAAAGAGGGCAAGTCTATATAGGGCTCTGCTTTCTGGCCTCGGCCTCTTTCTCCAGCTGGACAGCACATGGCTCTCCAACCAACCACCCTGAATGAGATTAGCTGGTCATTTCAGGGCTGGATAAGAATTTTTGACCTGCCCTCCCAACTGGGAATGGAGGGCAGGTGAGGTTTCTGCCCATCTCATTCTTATGTTTGGCCAACAGTGCCAGATAGGTGTTCACATGCTAAATTGGTTACAACTTCAAACAGTGCGAAGGTTTGAGGTGATAACACCCAAGGTGGGTCTAAGACACCCTGCCTCCCAACTCTGAAGAGATAAAAGGCATGAAATGGAGGGGAGGGAAATAAGGGGATATCATGAGCAGCAGAGCACCTAGGTCAATGGTGGCGAACCTTCGGCACTCCAGTTGTTTTGGACCCAACTCCATAGTCCTTTTCATTGGCAATCTAGGCTGGGAATTCTGGAGTTGTGGACCAAAACATCTGGAGTACCAAAGGTTAGCCACCACTGACCTAGGGTCATCATGAGGCTCAGGTAGGCTTTAGGCGTAGGTGATGTTCCTATATTGGGATGGTTTATATGTGTTGTACAGCAGTCAACATGATTCAGTGTTAGGAAACTCACCCTTGGGGAAGTCTGGTCCAAAGGTAAGAAGCGGCTTTGCCCGCAAATATAATACCTGCAATAGTTGTGGGAAAAA